>JAGDQP010014761.1:13009-44361 GCA_022664845.1 Lepisma saccharinum | reverse complement strand
TCTACACATCTGTAACATTAACTTGCATATTCTAGGCAAGTGAAGTAGCCAAAACTTTTATCTCTAATTCTTTGAGTTTTGTTCACAGAATGAAGAATGTAGGTTTCATTCCGGGCAGTTAGTTTCCTTAGTTGACGAGAATGAATCCCCAATAATTGTTCTGTGTTATGTTTCTTCATGATGTATCCAACGCTAGAGCATGGCTTTCCAACAAGCTTGGCTATGTCTTAGTACCTTTTACCTTCCTCACTTAATTTTAAATTAAAGTGAACAGTTTCAATGTTGTTCAACTCACTTTGTTCCCCATGCTGCTTCTTTATGCATGACACGGTGTGGATTGCTTCAATACACCACGCAGAGTGCTTTTGTACACAATAGGGTACCTAAAACGTTACTTTCGAGAGTAGTATGGAGTTGTTCAAACACCTTATTTTGCGATAAATTTACGTAGTTGTCACTCTTTCGTTGCTTGTTACAGGTATATCGAGTACTAATTATTTCTATAGCATTCTGTCTAAAGTATCCAAATTATCACAAACAGGCAAGAAATTTCTAAATGGGCCACATTTTGCTTGTGGTAAGTCTGTTTTCCTCTTTGTTCAACTTGTCCAAATATATATATATATTTTACTGTAGATGAGACAAAAGCTTCTTGAACCATGCCTGTCGAGATCGAGAACCGAGAATTAAAAGAAGAAAAACAATATTTGCCCAATAAAGCAGTCGCGGGACGGAAGGGTGAACCGGACAGAAAGAGAACCACATTTGGAAAAGCTGGATAACTCCTCTGCATAGACTAACATTAGTTTCTGTTATTTCCTATGTTTATTTTCTAGTAACAACAGAAACTTTGTTCTTATTAGTTAGAACATAATATGCTTTAGTGAAATTTTTAACGTTGTACAAACATTGTTAAATTCTGTAATAGCCGGGCCTGGGGAAGCCTTCATAATGACTATATGTGTGTGTTTTTTTTATGAATATACAATATTTGGCAAATTCTGAATTGGATTTGTATCATATATGCCTTCTTCAACCCCTAATCTGACAACAAAAAATATCTGAATGGACCCCCCCCCCCCCACACCATCAGAGAAATCGGCGCCCTTGGTCGTTGAAACCTTGTAGTCCTTGTCTTCATAGATTTATGCATTGTTTTTTTTCTCATTTGATAATTTGAAAACAAACGGAATTCCAACTATAATCCAAAAAATGTTCCATTGTTGTCATTGTTTGTAAAGCTTCGAGCAGGTCTAATGTGCACGATCATAGCCACTAATTCACGAGTCACTAGCGGATAAAAAGAAACTAGAAGAGAGTCTAGTTTGTGACTATGCTTGTTCTTCACTGAGAGAGCTAATCTTTTCTCGTACCAGGACAGGAAAGCTGCTACGATTTTCAGTTTGTAGGGTATAAAGCCAAAATCGGGGTGTTAGTAGGTATTAATTGAGTTTTGCAGGATTTTTTGTAAATTTTTAACCGCAAAACTTTTAAAGTTTGGATGGAGATGTTCGAGAATTTGGGGGAGTTCTGAAACAACTGGAGAAAAAAAAAGGTACCTTTTACTGAATTTTCAGGAATTAATTTAGAAAAAAAAAAAAAGTTTTCTTAGTAGATTTGAATTGCAATTACATCTATTTGTAAATATGACAAACTGGTAATTGTAAAGTCCTGAATCAGAAACAAGCAAACAAAGAATATTCTGTAACAAGTAGTTAATATTTGAAAACGAGAATTATTTTGAAATGTAGTACACGGTGTTTATAAAGTCTTGTTGGATTTGTGAAAATTGCATATTACTTGAAAGCAATTAGATGTATTGTATCATATGCATATGAATCGCGAACTATGTAAATTTTATCTGATACTTTTTTTTTCTTCGAAATTATAAACGAGAACTATTAAGAAGAACGCCATTTGAATCTATGGCGTTAATCGGAATCGGACACCCACAATCCACTGTCAACTCCCACAGGATCTAGTGAGGATTCGGCATGAGGTTATTGTGATGAGGACCCAAGATTAGGTGTTAAAGCTGAGATTCCACCCAAAATTTCATTTGGGGAGGAGTGTAAACCAAACTAAATATGATGAAAAGACAAACTAAATAAATCGAACTGTTTTAAGCAATGTATTGAAGAGTCGAAATACTAATAGCCTCACGGATTTCACATACGTTTGTTGTGCAGAATTTTATGATAATGTACAAATATTTATACACATTTTTGGCTGTGTAATAATGGCTGAGAACCTGAATATGTCGTGTGATCCAAATATTGATGTGTGCATCCATACTTCTACTGTTGGACAAGAAACGTAATGACGTAATGATGCATGACAATAAACGAGTTCGTTGTAATAGTAGTACTAATATTTGTGTTAACATTTACTGAACGAATCGAGAAGTTAAAACCAATACCAGAACAGGAATTTGAATTTACTTTATGACCTATTGGCATCTTTGGCTCAGATTGGGATACGGTAGAGTAAGGGATGGGGAAAGTAGCGACCAAGATTTTACTTAAGGTAACATCCCGGCATTCGCCAGGTTAAAACGAGGAGAAGCCCTGGAAAACTTCAGTCAACATAGCCGGGTGCGTGCATAGCTATTCATGATCGAAAGCCCGCGATGCTACCGCCTGAACTATCGGGGTTCCAAAAGAGGAATTTTGGAAATGTTTTCTAAAACTTGTAGAAGAGATGTAAACATTTTGTGGGAACCGGACTTTATCGGTTCCAAAATACAAACCTTATATTTCCGTTAGTGTTCCTCTTTTGTTTTTCCTGTAGTTATCAGTCCTGGTATTTAATTGACACAGTGTGCTGTATATAAACTACCGGTTAATTTTACAAGAAATATTTTCAGTTCTGAATTTTTTAAGTAATAACACGCTGTTGTTTAGAGGATGCACATAGTCTTTCATTTTGTACAGTGGACCAAATAAGTTTGTACAATTGCGATAAACAAGTAACATGCTGATAACTTTTTCTATTTTTCTATCGATTTCAGAGTTTCTTTTTAGCAAATATATTTGCTCTGCAATGTAAAATCATTGTCAATTTAACAGTGAGAACACTGACAATACCGGCGCCAGTGATTTCATTTTTATCGTAACAGTGACTTCACCGTAAAAAACAATGATATCATCGTTACCGTAACAGTAACGTCACCGTAAAAAGGCTTTTACAATTATATCGCCGTTACCGTAACAGTGATCTGACTGACATAAAACCTTTCTTACAGTTTACAATATACGAAACTCGCATTGAAATCGATAGAAAAGAAATTCATAAATGCATTTTGATTGCAAAACAATAACAATATTTTCTTTTTTTGCACGCTGTAACTGAAATAATAGACCATAGACAATTTCCAACCCTGTGAGTGTATTAACATAATTAAAGCAAAAAAAAAAGAAGACAGACAATTTCAATTTTTTAGCCACATTTACAGCGCTTAACTCTTTAAGAGTCTAGAGAGGTTGGATCAAGAGCAAAAGGGGTTAAGTTATGAGTGCTTTTGCATTACATCACATCGTATAACATTGCGTAAACAAAGATAGAGATAAGGGGAAGACGAGAGAGGGAGAGAGGCTATTTCAGTTTAATTAAGGAGAAACAAGAGGTAAACCAGCATTTTGTTGAGTTTCCCATCCTATCATATTTGCACCCCTTCCAGAACCCCTGGTTTTGTTTCCCATAGTCCCCGCGTTTCTCTGGCCTCTAGAGAGAGAGAGAGAGAGAGAGAGAGAGAGAGAGAGATCAGAATGAGGTACCCTTATACGTATACATGACAGAACACTTGAACGTCGACTTGTTAGCTTGGCTAATATGAACCATGACACATTCTGACACCAGTGGCCGTCCTCGCTTTTGGAAATTGATGTAGATGAAACAGTACGAGTTAAAACAAATAGATTACTACCACGTGCAGTGGGAAAGTTTAAAAAGAATACTCATATGTATGTAAAATAGCTGTCACAAATTATTTTAGTGCTGTATATCCTGTAATATTGTTTCACCGTTTATATAATTAAAAGAGCTTTTAAATGTCAATTGATAAATGCGGTCTGTTTCAGAGAAAAAAATGAAAAATAAACATTGGGGGAAATAGTAGAGATTGTCAAAGTGTTTTATTATTTTGTTTGAAAAACTTTGTGCTTTAATTTCCAGCTATAATAAGTTATGTTCATAATGACGAAATGAGAGGGAAATTGTTTTTCTTTAAATTATGGTTGATATTACAGTTTTGTATCTCTCAATGCCTATTTTGAATGTACGACATTTCCGAAACTATCAGATGTGGCACTTATCCGTTATTCCAGTTTTACCCCGTCATTTCCGACACTACTCCAAATTCATCTCTCAGTCGTGTTACTTTCGTCCTCATGACGCGTCATTTGCGGCACCATAGCTGTCAGTAATTGTTTTCCTAATAGCATCATTTGAATTTTGATAATATATTACAAGACATTACTGTATAAATATGTGCAAGTTATGTATATATTAATTTGAATTGTTAATTGATAGAGACAGTAGAATTTCGCGACTCGCGAAAATTTTAAACGCTCAAGTAATCACATGGAGTAGATAGATGGTTGTTAACGTTTTGTGAAAATGTTCTTTCTAACTCACGAAATACTCGCGAAATTATAACAATTTGTTTCCATCCTCAAATTCTGAGCTCTACTCAAGAAATGATACCATTTCTATTCATTCATTCACGAAAATAATGTCTAAACAATCGAAAAATAATAATTCGTCTTTAAAACTCTATCATTAGGCTAGCGTAGCACGGAGAATGTTAGAATGTAGTACACGGAATCATCAATAGATGGCAGCAAATTTGTGAACATGGTTTTGCCATCTAGTGGAGGAAAAACAAACTACATGATCATAAGGTCATGTGTTAGGCGATATTCGCGGTGAAAGGCTTTGTCAAGACAAGTCGAAACACGTGAAACACACTCAAGGTTTACGTCTAAAGTTTTAAAATGTAATTGGAAACAGTTATATATCAATTTGAGATACTCAAGAGATATGTTATCTTGTACATCACACTTTTTCTAAAAACATTTTCACTCAATAAATTTGACTGTCTCTATTAGTGAATAATTCAGATGGTCAGAGCAGTATTTACGTTTAAATACGATTGCAGTTTTGGTGTTAACAATTACATTTCTTCAACATATCATCATTATTTATCTTCACTTTCTGAAGGCCTATTTTGAGAGTTCGTTTGTATTATTTCAACTTTTGGATCTTCTTCGAATCTCTAGCCTAAACATTTTAGCGACATGACATGTAGACCTTCATATAAGAAATACACTAAAATTTACACATGAAAGTGACAGTGACCTTGTGATGACCGACTGGTTAACGCGCTCACTTTCTTTGCGCGTGGTCACGGGGTCTATTGAACGGAGTGGTTCGGAGCCCACTTTAACAAAAACTGTAGGTACCTTCCTTAGAAGCTCACCAGCTCGTTTTGGTTGTTAATAATAATTTAATCAATCAATGAAAGTAACAGTAAACAACTGCCTGTAGATATACGCATATTATAATGACTGAATAATTAAAGAAACTAACGGCCCACTTTGAATGAAACTGAAAAGATTTTAAGAATTGAAAAGAAATACATTTTAACAGTAGCTTAGTTACGAATTGGGGGGAGGAGACTGTTAGGCACGCATATATATATATTTTTTACATGATTAAAAAGACTGTCTGTAGACGTTGATTAATTAACCATACAGTGAAGAATGATACAGTATCAGTAGTTCGTTTATACGGCTTCAGTTTATTAGTTCTTGGAACCTGCCTGTTTATTAGACAGTTCATTAGTGCTTGAAATGAAACCTTGATGTTATATAATAATAAAGTTTTGACTATGAAAAACTGAAAGAACATCCTTTTATGTGCAATTTTTAATGTTTCTTTAATGATGACATTACATTAATGCCAAGGCTGCAAAAAAATTCGAGCAAGATCTAAAAGTTGAGATGATACCAACGAAATCCCAAAGTAAGCACTCAATAAATGCGGGGAAACAATTACTTTGGGAAATGTAATTGCTAACACCAACATTGTATTCATATTCCTATTTTAATCATGTATTATTTGTATCACTTTTAAGAAATATGAACGTAAATTGAATGCATTTATGTGGTAATATCTTCGTATTTTCATAATTCAAAAGGTGTCATTAGGAAAGTAGTTACTATTCCTGTCCTTCTCTGCAGCTATAGTTTCAAAGTGACGCCTCCCAAGAAAGAAAGTGATACGGTTGAGATGTGGACCGAAGGGGACAGCGTCAGATATTGAATTGGAATTTTGGGTACTTGTACCACATGCGACGTTGTCGGAAGTGTCGGAAATTGTTGAGCAATATAAAGATTATTTCTCACCTACTTTTAATAATGCAGATAGAAAATATGTGAGTGATACCCAAGAATATGGAGATTATCGAACCGATAAACATCAATAATGATAGAATAACTCAGTAATAAAGCGTTGGCTTTGCATTCGGTAGATCCTGGGTTCTATTCCAGTAGCAGACTACCCTAACTGAGGTTTTCCATTGTTTTGCCTCAGTCACCATGGCGGTATGATACCTTCAAATTAGACCCTGTCTGGCTCCTTCTCGAATCCTTTCCCTTACGCTATACCTTCCTGAGCCTTAGATGCCTAAAGACCATAAAATAAATTCAAATTCAAATGATATAATATCTCTACAAAGATAACTGAAGACTCATACTGCAATAGGTATTGACTGTGTACAAATTATGTAATCAAAACTTGTGAATCATATCTATCTCCGTTTCGATTGAACTGCAAATAATATAATGACGTCATAATCTTTGACAACGTATCACTCATCAAAGGACAAGATCTCGAGATCGATGTCCACTGTATTTCATAGCAATTAGTAAGTACTAGAGAGCTATCTTCTTAAAATTTTGATAATGATATTAGATTTTGAAATATTTTGAAAAATGTTTTTAAAAAAAGTGGGGGAGGGAGTGACGAGGGCCCTTAATTCCTTACTTCGGCAGGACATTTATCCCAGTAAATGGAAAATAACCTATATTATTTTTGTATATAAGGATGCTGATTGAATGAGTGTTTATAACTATAGATCTAGAATTGTATTAAACTATATGGCCAAAACATTTGAAACGATCAATTTATCTTCAATTTAATCTGAAATAAAGATACAACAACAGACAACATGGTTTTATACCAGATCTATAGTAACTAATTTATGTCAATGTTTATACAAATTCAATACAAGGTCTTAACACCTTTAAATATCAATGCGATGTAGTATACATTGACTTAGCTAAGGCGTTTGACAGTGCTTACCTTGAAATATTAATAAAACATTATTCGTCTGTCACCTAGATATCTTAAATGGTTTAAGAGTTATTTAATGAATAGGTCGCTCAGAATCAAATTGGGTAAAATAGTGTCTCATGAGGCTTCAGGTTGTAATGGTATACCTCAGAGTTCTCCCCTTGGTACCTTATTACTTATTCATCCTTTAAGTGAAGAAATTAACAATTGAAAGTTACTCCTCTATGGAGACGACTTAAAAATCTTTAGAGAAGTTAATAACAACTATAATAATTCTCTTGTGCAGAAGGATATTGATAATATTGAACAACGGTGTACCAAAACTGGTACAAAAATTAGTATGCATTCACTAGAATTGACACTTACATAAAATTATTTGAAATCTTGAGTCAGAGCCAAATTAGAATTTGTATCTATTGTATGGAAAAATCTAACAAATACAGCAAGAAATAAGGCAGAAGCAGTACGAATAAGTTTTCTTAGGCTTATATGCTTTAAATTTAACATACTGTACTTCTTATTTGATTATAATTATTGGTGCAATTATTTTAACATGGAAACCTTAGAACAAGGAAGAATACACCTTGGTAAAAAAGAATGTTTCTTCACAGAATATTAACTAATAAAACTTTCAAGTTAGGGAAAATTATATTTTAATGAACCCTCGTATCAAACTAGGTTTCGCAATTGAAGGGCATGGGGCAAGATAGTTCTATGCCACAGTGTAAGCATTTGCTTCCACATTCTTCAAATGTATTCAATGTCTTATTCATAATTCCAAGTAATTAACATTGTAGGTGATTAATGATCTTTAATTTATACTGAGAATTTTGGAGAAAAGATATAAATTCTGATCGATGAAGTATTTTGAAATCTCCATTCTCATTTTTGTCAGAATCATAAAAATGTGGCATTGAACTATCTTGCCGCAAGCCCTTCAATTTATCAATCATAGCTCATCTTCCTCAAACGACTAATTTGTAATTACAATGGAAAAAGTGTGATATCATATATAAACAGTTTAATTGTAATTAACATTTCGTCGTCAGAACTGCAATATGGCATCATTGAACTTTTCATGTTTTCCTACCAGTTTATAGTTCTGTGTACTGCGCATGCTGTAGAAAAATTTCATGTGGAAATGACTTCTAGTTTTTAAGATATAGCGACTTCTCAGTAATTAAATTGTATTCCAGACTGTAGTCCAGAAACCGTTTTTTTGGCCTTCCCGAGAAGTTCATAGTGTGCCACATAGGAGGTATTGCAGTTCCGACGACGATTTGCTATCTTATTATATACTACTTGATTTGCCCACCCGTTGGTGCGGGATCAATAAAATATGTTGGCAACACTAACAGTTGTACCACTACTACAACTACTATTACTATTACTGCTACTTCTATTAGTAGTAGTATTTACCCATATCTTACATATTATTCTTTATTCAAATATTATCCATTAATTTATTAGTAACATATAATTTAGTCTGATTTTAAACGTTAAATCTAAATATTTCTAGTTTGCAATAATCAAATTTTGAATTTAATAAAATCTAAACTATTTATTTATTTGTTTCTGTTCACAATGATTCGTGATGTTCTCAGATCTTGCAACGTTAATTTAACTCATTTACCGACGTCATACAATGGTGAAATTTTGCACAGCGACGTAAGTCGGGTGACAATACAATATTCTGTTGATACTTTTATATTTTCTATATATTTTAAAAGCATATTTTAATTATTTTTTTTTAATATGGACTTTTTATCCTAAAATAAATACTAGCCTGCAACAATGCTGGGTTTGACTGGTTGCAGAACACTTTCGGGTTTGGTTCACAAAACATTAGCTTGAGAAAAAGTATCCGAACACCGAAATAATTCGAAAAACAATTATATATATTTTTTAAAAATACGTACTTTTCTTAAACAATTCGTACTAAAAATTAAAAAATAATTGTTATGCTTGATTAAAAAGAGAAACATAAAGAAAATTATATTTTACTTTTTAGTACGAATTGTTTAAGAAAAGTATGTCTTTTTAAATTGCTTTTTTATTTACGTTTTCACCCGCTTTGAAGGGTGATGGCAAATTTTTAATGCGACAGTTAACCGTTCTAGGTCATAAGAAATATGTGTGTCAAACTTTGTTCGAATCTGTCAAGGGGTGTAGATTTGTATAGCGTTTAATTAAACAGATTTTTCGTTTTTTATATATACGTATAAAGGGTTAACCTGTTCGTTTCATGGTTGTATCGAGTTCATAACATGCGAATAATGATAATACATTATAATTATTGATAAACGGCGATCAGAAAACTTGTAATATTAGGACTGTTTATTATGCAGAAGAGGACACTTTCTCGACTTTAGGTGAACTTTTGAAAACTGTAGCGAATAGAAGGAAAGACTCTAAATCACACGCACATTGCAGTGGTAGCTGTTCAGTCACTCCATGATGAAGGAAATAGGAAAAGAAAAGAAGAAAATGGAGCTTGTGTTCTTGTAGGTGAAAGCAAAGGAGATTGAGAGGATAAGCAGGAAGGAGAAGAGTAGAAAGAGACAGAAGATAAAGAGGCTGAAAAAGAAGGTCCTTCTTTCTACTCCTGTGTCCCAAAACCAATTTTATTTTGGACAGAGGATGTGTTTCTTTGATCTCATGTACGGCCTTCGTCAGGATTCTGGCAAATCTTGTGTGGTAGAGGAAAACCAAGAAGAAATCACCCACACCCACACCCACACAACATTCAGGAGACAATATCGTTCTACAAAAAAGAAACATAAATTTTGTTTCTGAAGACAGTTCAGAAGAAAAATATGTTTCCTGTTCACTTCTCCGTGATATTATGTTTCTTTTGTTTTTCTTTCTTTCTTTTTTTTTACTCAGGTGTGATAGTCGTTCAATGAAGGTAATGGAAAATCATGAGCTAAATTCAAACTGAAAAAAAAAAAAACACTATGAAAATTAAGTTGAACGGTCTCAAGGGCAAAACTTATGTTCTTTCAATATTTGCACGAGAATTGCACCCAATATTAAGACTGAAACTCCATATTTAAAGTTGTGAAGATGTTTCCAGATTCGTATTAGAGTAGGGATCGGTACGAATATGCCCTGTGACGTCATCGCTCCGAGTAATATTGTTCTTTTCAAAGGCTGTTGTTACGAAACAGGGTTGCCAGACGTTCAGTATTTTTCGGCACTTTTCCGTATTTGACGTTAATGTCCTCTTTGTGCCGTATTATGTATATATACAAAAAGCTTTCTTCTATAAAGGAAAATCGTAGGCATTTTCTAAATTCCTATAGCTTAGTATATTAGCCATCGTGGTCTCCGAAGATACGGTCGAATAAAATCTTCATGTTACATTTTGATTGCATTTCAGGATTTCACTTGTCTACATTTCCTCTGGTCAATGCTAAGATCCTAGAAAAGCCACAATTCACAGTTTTTGCGCGCAATAAAAAGAAATATAATAATGCTGTTCATAGCACTCAAACAAAGATTATACGTTATTCTACTTCGCTATCTTCAAATCCTCTTTTTAGCTTCTAGAAAGAAAAAAAAAAACAGTTTTTTTTTCTATTTTAAAAAAAATAAAGTTTGTACCTATTCAACCTCAGTGATTTATTCTACTTGACTAATATTTTCAATCTGGTTTGTGATTTTAATATTATGGTGGTTAAGCCTAACTTTTGTCACATGTTCTGTCGCAATTTTTGTTCGAAGAGTTTAATATTTAGTGAGTGCAGAGCTGACACTGAGACAGGAATTTAGGGAGTGCTGGGTGTAGATACGAACAAGTTTCCGCTCGATCTCCCTCTAGCCGATTCCTGGGAAATAGCTTTTGTCCTAACACCTCGCCCTTGTAGATGCACTTTATGCATTATGTGGGTGGTCGGAGGTGTCGTAAATAACCGAAAGAAAGAGATGAAGATCGGGAGAAGTCTTAAATCTCCATTCCGTTTATCGTTTCTTTTAAGTTTAACACGTAAGGATGTTAAGATTGCTATCTCCAGCGTTCCTCTGTTCTTAAAAAAATATGTCCTTGTTTTTGTTCTTCGAGTACCAAGCTACGAAACAAATATTAAGAGGTTTTAGTACGACGCTTCCCCCCCCCCTCCCCGCCCACAATTTTAAAAATAACTGTCAAATGACGAGCAACAACTTATTTTGGAAAGTGGCCCCGATAATTTTTAAGAATATCTATCGGATGAACTACCCTACAGTCCCAATATGTTTGCTTTCGATGAGAATTTTTGAACATCACGATTATAACATCATACTTTACGGACTACGAAATTTCTCGCCAAAATAAAGACATTTCAAAACAGAAGAAGTACATTTGGTGGGAATTAATGAATATTATCGGGATCGCTTTTGAAAATGTTAGTTTTGATCTTAATTTTTCGTGTTTTAAAAAATCTATTTCTTTTTTAATGTAGGTGTGACTCCCAAGGCCTCTTAAGTATTTCGCAATATCCAGCTAATTTAGCTTGAAAGAGCACCTTCACAAGCATTGATGTTCGCATTATAAAATGTTTTGCTTGTTTTGTTTTCAATGTTTGTTTGTATTTAAAACAAAAGGAAAGAAATAATGGTGACGAGAAAACTGGCACTCGTTTGACAAGGTCCTGGCCTGAATATGAAGAACTATTGTTATAGGACCCTGTGTGTTATGTACTCATGTGCATAGTTTTCGTGGCTTTGTCCTTCTTCTCTTTTACAGCTGGTGGAGTAAAAGTGCATCCACTGATACAGTAGACATGGACATGATTATAAAACAAGCAGTAAGCCAACACCGATAAAAGGTCTCATTTAGTCCAAAAGTCTCTGGTGAAGATGCAGTAGGAACATTGCTCATACCCCACTATTAACAATGGGCGGCTGAATTGGATCGGGGGAGGGCGAGCGTTGAAGAGAAGGCCCCAGTGGACGTCCGTCGACATTGACTTCTGATCCTGTGTAACAAGTTGATGATCTCGTGATGAATAATCGTCTGGTACGACGCATTTCAGAAACCTTTAGAAACCCAAGAACAGCTGTGCATCATGTTCTTTACAACGTGTACAAAGGCCTGGTGGACCCTAACTTGTATATTTGTGAATATTTTACAATCAAATTAACTGTACGTAGTTTGTTACTTTAGTCACAAGTATTTCAACGAGGTTTTAGAACGTTGGGTGGCGAAGTCGTTAAATTCCATTTTAATCCACGAGTCCTCATGGTTAAGACGGCACTTCAGGTTTTTATTACAGGTTTGTTAAGCAGGGTGAAACATGGGTCCACCATGTCCAGTCTAAAATAAAACAGCAGTCAAAACAAGTGTCCTCTACGTTTTGGGATGCTGAGGGTATTTTGAAACGGATTACCTTCACAAAGGCCAGACAGTAAGTGATGAATACTGCGCGCAAATCTTCGGATGCGATTGCACGAGAATGCCAAACACTCTTTTACAAGCTGCGGAAAGGTGTGTTCTTTTCCATCACGACAATGTCGCGCCTTATCGCTTCACTGTTACCACAGCAGCTTGGGTTTGGAATCGTTGAACACCCACTCTATTCACGAAATTTGCCTCCATCAGATTTCAACCTTTTCCCAGCCTTGTAAAAAAAGCACCTTGCTCGCAAACATTTCAAAACAGACAATAATGGTGTCATTATATTCACGATCCAGTACTTTCTCGGGTGTCAAGAAAAATCCCTCTTCACAAATGTGATAAATGAATTGAAGCATCCCTAAAAGACTGTGTGTGTGTGAGAGAGAGAGGGAGAGAGAGAGAGAGAGAGACAAAGGAGAGAGAGAGGAGAGAAAGAGGCGGGAGATGTAAATTTAACATTGATCAGTAAAGGTATGGAATGTACGATACTGGTTTACTATGCGTTAGGAGATATGAGTTACGAGGCAGTGTTTTAAATGACGTAGTTTGTGCCTTGAATATAAATATTTCAGTAATGTGAGCACTGTTTTCGTAACTCTTCCGTTGTGTACTTTAAATAATAATTTAAAATGACAAATACCCTACATGCAGGTGGATTTAATGAAAACAGATATGGTAATTCTTTTCTTGTTTATTCTTTTTGTGAACGAAAAAAAAAAATTAAACATGTAGAAACAAAATGTTGTTTGCATACAAGAGGTCTAATTTAATAAAGATGAATAAATGGAAATACAATATTCCACCGCCAGAAAGAACTACTTTAACTAACTCTGTCCTTTGTGATAGTGAATAGCTAAGAAATGGGAATACAGATAAAACATTTGACCTTTTTAAATTTTGTTTTACTTTTTCTTCACAAGGATTGAACAGACACCTTTGCTGTTCACAGATATTATTGTGAATGATGTTCCTCTGTGATTACTCTTCCAAAAACAGGGATGATTAAGGTAGCGTTCATGGCTTTAGGTACCATCAGAAACTGAGGAAAATCCTGGAAGACTTCAACGAGGGTGACCAGCAGCGGGACACGAATTCGCATGCCTCTTGAGTGCTGTTTTGATATCAGGCAGACAAAATAAATCTTATTGAATTAATAAAGTCTGTACTTTACCTCAAAGATATACTACAAAGTACAAACATACAAACCAAGCGAGATGGCTCTGGATGGTACATACTGGAATGGTGCTTTTGACTAAGGAACCGGTTGCTTTTCTTCTTGTCGTCCTTGTTTCATAAAGAAAAGAAGTGAATATCAGATAGGGTAATGTTCATAAAAGAAATCGTAGAGTTTCAGGGTGCACAGCTGTGAGAACTCTCTTCGATTTATTGTAAAATTTTACCATTACTTTACGCAATCGTTTAAATTTCAATTCAATATTTTGTTAGCGATTTCTTTAACTTGTGTTGTGCTATACATGAATTCGGAACTTTTTTTTTGGAGGGGGGAGGGTAAAATTTTCGTCCCATGTTTTTCCTCTTGCATTAGTAATTTTGACAGTTTCATTAACACCTAATATTACTTTCTGTACGACAGTGTGACGAATTACTTTGTAAGAATTGCTCTACTTTCTCTGCAATGTAAGTAACCATGCGCACAGCACGAAACGTTTTAATGTACTATTTTCTCCAGAATTTGACAATATGCAGAGTACTAAACGATTATTACTTTCTGCGAATGTGGTCAAGTACTAAATACTCTATTTGATTTTAGGTTAATGCCGTAAATTAACTTGCGAAAGTTCTATTGACCGGAGCTACACAGTTTTTGCTAAAGTTGGCCCCGAACAAGTTCGTTCAATGGACCCTCCAGCCACAATTTTTTAACTTGGCACCAATTGCTTTGTACGCGACCGTACAATTCAATCTACCAACCGAGGCCCTAATCAAGTGTTCTGCACAAAAAAAAAATGTTCTTCTTTCTCCACAGCATGACTGTATGTACAGTACAAGATGTTCATCTGTGGGTTCTTGCACTTTATTACCTTTAGATTGAACAGTGCATGGTTACGCGACCATTTTATTTATTTTTTAAAAAAATATTTTTACTATAGTGGAATTAGTATTAAAGTGTCATCAGGAAACTAGATCTGGACATTCTGTGAATAAGCCCACAGCTTATATAATATGCAAAATCATGCTTGATCATGCTTTATCAAAGGGGTAAAACTTGATTCGCCTGCCTCAGAAATTGAAGGGCTCAGTGCAATAACTAGTCAAGTGACTCTATAGGGCATCGTTCGGTATCGTACAATACGCAGTCACAGGTACTGAATCCATTACTATTGCTAACTAAAAAATGTCCATTGAGTTTGGCTTAGACCTAACTGTGTTTGCGGTAATAAGTCAACTATAGTAACTGACTTTCTGTTGTTACGTCATGCGCACCAAATTATTTAATTGCAAGTGCTATTAAAGAAAACTCAGAATAAACGAATAATTACATTAAGCCTATTATTTTTTTTTATTTATATGCACTAATGAGAATGTAATTTTCAATGTGTGAATATGAAAGTCCAAAACAGAGATTTTTTCTGCTTAAAAAAGCGAATTTGTTATTATTCTGCACCAATGAATCAAACTTAATTTTGAATATAAACTTTAGTAACAGTTAATTAAAAATTCATTATGCTACACAAATTTCTCATTTCCGTGCGGTAATGAATCAAAGGCAGTTTTCAAAGTTGTGTAGCAATTTTCAATAGCCAGAAACAATTAACTTATTTATTTAACGTGTAAAATATTTTCCTTCATCTGATCGGTTTTTTTTAATGCACTTGACTTGTTGTTGTGCCGAGCCCTCTAATTGATTTTTACTGCTTCATCTCCCATACAAATTATTTGTGTTAAAACTATACAGGTTATGGTTTCAAATGGTAGAGGAACACCTAAAGCGAAGCATTGTTATTCTAATCATTTATTATTATTATTATTATTATTATTATTATTATTATTATTATTATTATTATTATTATTATTATTATTATTACGAATCCAAACCCCTCCACGAACCCATGGTCACTAATTTAAGATAATCTACGAAAAATGCAAAAAAGCAATTATTAATATCCATGTAGGCTCTCCTTAGACGAGAAACAGGTCAATTAGTTCGTAAAAAAAATCTGTAAGCCATATAGTAAGTAATTATTATTAATAATGATGATGTTTTAGAAATTACCTAGCCAACAGAACTATTAGATCCAAATTAGATAATTTTCTATCTGATATCAGCAATAGTACAAATGATATACCTCAAAGTTCTTCATTAGGTCCATTATTATTTAAAATTTTGATTAATGGCATTGTAACAGTAATTAAATATTCCAAAATACTTTTATACGCTGACGATCTGAAAATCTTAATAGATGTAAATAATATAAATGATAATATCATATTACAGAAAACCATCGATAGAAGCATTCATTGGCGTTCAAATAACAATATGACGATTAATAAAAATAAATTCATAAGCGTCACGAATAAAATTCCGTATTATGTCAGTTGTCAGTTGTACTACAAAAAAAGGAAAAAATCTTAAAAAGTGAAATTCAATGCTATTATTTTATCGAACATTTGAACTTTATTGTACCCTTGTGTAGAACAAGACTGTTTCTGACAAATTTCCTGCTTAAATATTCAATCCGAAACTATTATGTAAAATAATTGTATTACATCATATCGAACAGATTTATATGTTACTTACTTCTTTACTTTACACGTTTACATGTATCTTGTATGACTTAGTGCTATTCAGGCAACATGTTGATCGTAGAACGTTAATAAATGTCTGAAATAGAGTTGAGATATCCTTAACTTAGAAAGATTTCTAAAACTTTTACGTAGCGTGCTTCAAGTTGAGCTTGCATGTTTATTGCGTGTCACTGGGGTGTTCTAATATCACAGTTTAATGAACTCTCTTGGACACTTAGAAAGCACGAGAACGATCGTTAATACATTTTCTGTTCTAATGATATTGTCACTCTTGACTTTTATCACCAGTACATTTAACTTCATATAATTAGTACCGAAAATACGAATGTGTGTGCGTAGGCACTCACACACACTCATGCTGTATGGACAGTATGGTTAACTCTAAATAATATAAGATTCTGTATTAATATATTAGTTGTTTAGAATTTTCTTCTTTACAAAACAGAATAATGCTTCTTTTTGCCAAATAAACTCCAAATGTACGTACAGTACATACACACAGCTAATACGTTAAGCGTTTACTGTTGTAAAATGTTGTTCTTTATAAGATATAAGATATACCTCTGTCGGAATTCAAATCCGGGAGCCCTATGACCAGGAAACTGATGCCTCAGACCTCTTTAGCTGGCAACACTGTTTAATGTTATCTATTCTAATACATTACGACTTGGCAGAGATTATCAACTTTTTGTGGATGCGTTTACGTTTTTTTTTTTCTTCGTGTATAAGACATAACTAGACATTTTATTCCTAACGCTTCTCCATCATGCAGTCGTAGCTCAGTTGGTAAAGCTTTGGATTCGCACGGGAGGTCTTGGGTGTGATACCAGCATCCGATTATCCTAATTGAAGTTTTCCCAGGGGTTTTCCTGAATCACACCAGGCAAATGTCGGAATGGTACTTTAAACTTAGATGTTGACCGACTTCCTCCCGCATCTTTTCCGTACCCTAACCAGGTCTGAGCTCTAGAGGTCCTAAATAAATAAATTCAGATTCTAATGCTTCCCTCTACGGGTTAGAAGAAACAAAACTCTTATCATAAATGCATTATTCCTGGAATATAAAATTTTCTTCTATTGTAGTAGCATATGAAAATGCCGACGTCCGTTACGACACTTTCTCTGCCGAAATTCTGAACAACAGAAAGAAACCCTGAATTTACCAATACGAAATGACAATTGATATTGTGGTTCGAATACCAATGGGTGCAATGTGCTCTAAATTGAAGAGCTCTTTGGCCGGCACTAGCAGCGTGCTTTGCTTGCGTTTTGGCTGAGTGGCTATTGAACACGCATTTCTATTGGCTACTCAGCTAAATCGCAAGGGGGAAAAACGCGGCAATCGCGTACATGGAAAGGCAGCTTATTACGCATTATCGCATCAAACTTACGTCGATATCACCCACAATTTCGATACACTACTACGACATGATGAGCTCAATGTTTTGTGTAACTGGTTTCTAGTTTCCGAGAAAGCTAGTTTTCCCATTTCTGATTTCAACTTTGCTCTATTGTTATATTGCATGCAGAGGTCTCTTCAAGGTTTAACTAACTTACACATATTCTTGTAGATTTACGTAATTCTGAATTTAATATTAATACTTCTTCTCTGTTTTGTTTTTCTTATAGGTAGGCAGACACGTTTTTCAACCTATTTTTGTTATATATATAATGAGCTATTATTTCGTGAGAGAATTGTTCTTCTTTGGTAAGTCCCATTTTTTATTGATTATTATTTTTTACTCTTTTCTAAAACAAATTTTGTTAGGTAATTACGTTATTCAACGTAACAAAGTTTCCTTCTAGAAAACCAACTGAAAACAACTATACTCCAAAGTTTATTTTTAAGCACTTTAAAGAATTCTTACATGGATAGCTTTCGTGTCTTGCGCAACTAGTCATTTATGTAAGCAAAGGGAAATAAACAATAAAAAACTTTGTTCACATAACACTGTGATAGCAGCAAAAAGTTCGCAGAGTGAGGCTCATAATTGTTTAGTATTACCACGCTGTTTGACATTAAAAATGTAACACTGAGAAAGAGAGAAGATAGCAGCCCAAATTTGGCAGATAGATACCGTAAGGTACAAGTAGGAAGTGATTAAAGTTATCGCTCTGTGCGATGCGTGACAACGTGGCGACAGCGGAACAGAACTGCCGAAGGTCAGTAACCTGTGGACCCATCATGGGTGTTCAGAACGGCGAGGTATAGAGAGGATGAGACCTTGCCTGTCCTCTTGCCTGTCCTGTGTCTTAGACACGGTGCCACAGCTCATCAACTGTAGCTGGGGAGTTTGCTGGCGTGAGAGCCGCTGTGCAATCATGGACCAGACGTGTTCAGTCGGCGTGAGATCAGGTGAACGCGCCGGCAAAGGAAGCAGGGGGACATTGAATTCAGTCAGGAAGGCTAGAACATCACGTGCCACATGCGGACGAATCAATGTGGCGTTACAAAATTCAGGCGTCGCCCAGCCTAGTGCTGCGTACCACCATGATGCTGCAGACAGAAGCGGGACTCGTCTGGGAAGAGGATGTTCTGCCATTTGGCTCTCCATGGGCAACGTTCACAACACAATTGTAGTCGCTTATACCTATGCTGTACAGTCAGCGGAAATGGGCGTTATGCGCCATCCGCCTGTGCGTGCGCCCGTGTTCGGGAGGTAGTTGTTCAATCCGTCAGAGTCATATGCATAAGCCGTCTGTCCTCGCGGCCCGTGCTATGGTGTGGTTGTTGAGATCCGGCATGTCGTTGCGTACTGCCGTCATGGAGAAATCGAGTCCTTATGGGCTGCACTATGGAAGCAGTCCGTCCAATATGGGCACCAATACCGAGGAAGGATAAACCGCACTCGTGATGTGCCACAATTCTTCCGCGATCAAATGATGAAACCTGCTGGCACAGCTTCCGTATTCGACGACAAGTCATCTTTCGACCATATACACAAACTCACATCATACCAAAAGTCGTCTACCACTGGACTGTGGCTCTCTGACCTACCTCCGATTGCTGCTCCTAGTGCCATACCCGGCGCCTCTGATTCGTCACGGAGCTGTTGTGATAATCAGATGTTTAACTTTATTATTATTATTAACATACTGGTGCTGCTTGAGTTCATGTAATCCCTGTTGTCTGTACATTTCTTGATTTGAAGAAGTTGCAGTATGAAAAGCTTGTATGTAGGGTGTTTAAGAAGGAAGTTTATTCATTTTCAGAGTAGAACCCTTATCAAAGTGAACAGTTGGCCTGGTTTTAGCACTTCCATTTTAATCCAAGGGAGGCCAAACTTTCAGCTCTTAGTATCATACCATTGTTGTTGCTGTATGGCAAGTTTTTCTATTAAATTTATATCTTAATTCTTTTAAACAACATGGATATTACTTACTGGATGTGTTTTTACCATATATTCGCAGTCGACTATATGCATAACTCAATAGTGAAGACATAAATTGATAAGTGGACCAGCTGCGACAACAAACATAAAGGACTGAGTAGTAACTCAAATATTAGTGCATTTTGGATTAAATAGAAAATAAACAAGTTTAAATGTTTCACTGCGTCTGACTAGTACTTTTCGAGCACTCCAGAATCGTTAACTACAGCTGAATGGTGAAAACATTACGTTTGCGGATTCCAAACGTTCTAGTATATACTTCCTCCCTCCAAAACTAACTTTTAACGAGTGGTGACATCTACTAACGTTGTTACGTATTGGGTTCTGTCTTCAATAGCATTTCGAAATTGTTATTTGCAAGTTGATGGCGTGATCCAGTGGATAGAGTACCGGTTGACTTCCTATCTATTTAGAGATAGGGCCCGTGTTCGATTCCGTGGTATCATGATTTTTTTTTTGCTTTTTCTTTCACAGAATATTTCTAAATCCTCATATTCATTCTTATCGTATGTTTTCTTGAACTCCCCCACCACATTTTCAACGTTTTTATTTACCTTCATTATCACCTGTTTTCTGAAAAAAAAAAAGGAAAGCTCTCTTGTATTTTTACATATATTAATGCCAAGCGAGCGAAGGCTGGTCGGTTCAAGTCAAGTTAGATTGTTTTTTATTATCATTACGCACACTGTCAGATCTTACTTTTACATCGAATATGGTATTTTAAATCTTCACTTGCTACTTAAAAGATAGTTGGAAAGAAAGAACTACGCGTATATTTTCGCTCTGTGCTGTACTGTTTAGAGTCTGTAAACATTCTTCCCGTTCTGGAGTTATTAACAAAAGATAACTTATGTTATTTTAAAAAATGTCATTGATTATAATTGTACATACAAGTGATCTTTATACGTTCGAATATTTTTCCCCTGATAGAATATACACATCAGCATTTAGTAAACAAATTAATTGAGTGCAGCTAATTCTTAAGCTTAAATGTTTCATTTGATTCATGAACTATTGTCACCATTTCTTCAAAGAAGTTAACAAACCTATTTTGTTCTTTTTTTGTAATAAAAGCATGAAAAATATATATGGAAGGAACTTGTGAATACTAAGGCACATGTAAAAAAAGAAACTGTTCATATAAATTAAAGTACTCTGTTTTTCATAAAGAGATAAGAATATATTTCGGTAGCTACTTACATGCATTTTTCTGGTAATAAATGAAGTTGTGCTTTGACAATTTCCTCCGTGTCCGTCCTTTCATATATAACAGGACCTACGGACCGTTTCAACTGCAATTTATAGTTCCGCTTTTCTTCATCTGGAGATGGCAACTCCACTCGAGCAAGTGGTCTAACAGAAAGAAATATGACGACGCTGTAATATATATTAGAGAACGAAAGAGAAAGAGAGAGACGGATAGACAGACAGATAAGTGTAGGGCAAAGAAAAGAAAGTTCTTAGCCATTATTTGGGAAGATATCGGAAGAAATCTACCGTCCAAAGAAAGAGGTGAACCGTGTGTTGTAGTTAGAAAATGTTACAGGTATTAGATTAGTTATGGTATGGAAAATGCAGTTGAATGAAAGTAGGCTTAAACATGTAAATACATGTTTTAAATTTCTGTTACTGGGTGAGGCAGATATCGGGCATAAAGGTAGAAGAAGTTATGAACGGATACAAACTGATTTTAGTGGTTGTTATGAGAAAATTTGACTCTCTATAAACAAGTCCGAAACTTAATAGAGCTTTTCACGCGCAGCTACACTGCCTGTGTACAAGTTTGACGTTGTAAAACACTTAGTTTTCATGGGTGTTAAACATTGAAGTAATTATTATAATGAGAAAATAGTTATCAATAGTCAATACTGATTCAGTGCAATGAGTTGAAAATTGATCCCCGCCCGTATCTCGGGACCTGGTGATCTATACGAGTTTTAACTCGTCTGGCCGAGACTTTTTCAACAACACCTCAAACATTTTCATAGTTCTAGTTTGTTGAAAATTTCCATCCTTCTTTCTCTAGATCCGCCCCTGTGATCTTGATTATCTATACGGGTTTGAACTCACCTCTCAGATACCTTTCCAGCGACATATCAACCACGTTCCTAGCCCTACTAGTTGCCCACCCCTCTCATTTTCAGACCCGCACCTAAGATCTGGATGAATGATACGGGTTTGAACTCACCTCGTCAAGACCTTTCCAACGACGACTCAGTCATTTTCTTAGCTCTAGTAGTTTCTGAGCTATCGACAGTCAGACGGACGGATAGAGTGGTTGTATAAGGCCCACACCACTTGCTACTGAAGCTCACACCGTGATAACGCGTAAAACAATGAATTTGAAAGAAAATTTAGTTCATTTTGGTTTAGACTGAAAGTGAATGATCGACATTAACTGTTCCTTCCGTTTCCAGGCTTCATAAATTAATGGCATGAGTCTGACCAATGACCTCTATCTGAAAGCGATATTGGACTGACTGCTACCAAACCAATATGGACCAATTTTTTTCTTTTAACTCAGTTTTTACGCTTAATATCGCTGTGCGGCTTGTTTTTTTTTTATGTCTTAATTCTAGAAAAGAAAGTAAATTTATTTGCATTATTTTCTATTGTATGCAGTGTATGGTATACTATTATATGAATAACTTAGGAATTAAGACTTAAATAAAAAAAAAAAAAGCTGGCCGCACAGCGGTGAGAAGCGCATAAAACTGAGTTAGAACTGAAAATTTGGTTCACATTGGATTAGACTGGAAGTGAACAAACGAGCTTAAATATTTACTCTGCCGTCTATCTTTCAACACTAAGTAGTCACTCCAGTATTACTTAGAGCTCGATGGGTCTGACAGAGGTTGGCTTTCCACGATACGCAGAATTTCGATCAGTGCTTGGGGCCACGGTAGCTCAGTTGGTAGAGCGCTCACCTCTGGTGCTAGCGATCGTCGGATCGATTCCTGCTCATGCCATGTGGGCTTTGTGGTGGACAAACACCGTGTGCGTGGGTTTCCTCGGGGTTCTCCCGTTTCTTTCCACTTTCTTCATTCCACCAATTCATCCCGTCATCATCCATACGACCTGAGCAATAGTTGCCTAAAGGCCTAAAAATAAAAAAATCAAATTCGATCAGTGCTTTTTCCACGCGCACTTGCTTGTTATTCGTTGTTCTGTTTAGCACTGTTTTAAAGCAGGCTCTGTTTTGACAGTGGCGCTTTGGTGGCTCGCACGACTGTTATGACCAACGGTACTTTTGTTGCCTGCTATGATCAGACCATCGTTGTTTTGTCTTGCAACTCTTTTCTGTGATAATTGCGCCCCTCAAAATTTGGCTCTCTGGGCCCAGGCCCATTTATAAATGCATGCCTAACTGCAACGTAAACTACGATGCTAGTAATGTAAATTAAACTGTAATATAAAAGATATTGGAAGCAGTGATATATGAAACTTATGGGCGAACAAACGTCCAAGCGACATTTACAAATAAAAAAAAATCACGAGTACATTTTTATATATAACAGAAAAAATATGAGTGATAAAATATTCATACTTTGCTCAAAATTAGTCCAACATGTCTTCGTGCAAAGCATGAATATTTTATGCCTCATATTTTTCCTGTTGTATATAAAAATTTACTCGTCATTTTTTTATTTGAAAATGCCACTTAGACGTTTGTTCGCGTATAAGCTTCATATGTAGGAGTCACCTGCTTCATTTTGGAAGTCCGCTCTTTAGTCAGAAGGAAGATAGGAAGGACGGGGCAGCTATAAGATGTTTTAGAGTTACCTCAGCGGAAAGGTGGTAGGTGTTTCTACTCAATTAAATCCAGAATTGGTTAGAATTAGCAAGTGAACTACAAGTAAGCATTCGATAACAGTTTACATATAATATGATACATAAACTTTCCTAAGCTGTAGGCTCTGAAAAATCAATAAAAAAAAAACGGTTCTGTATTACCACTTCCACTTTGTGTTCGTTTTGGTACGAATGGCAACGACAACCATTTTTTAGAATCTTCTCACGAATTTTTTGCTGCAGGATCCTCTGGGAATGACGGCAAGCTTTTTATCCCTAGAGCTTTCTCTCACGAGTGTAAACCAAGTCCCGCCCTTTTCATATTTTCTCCAGGAATATTGGGGGAAATAATATGAAAAGAAACGGCCAGAGGCGAAAAAGAATATAACATCGATATGCTTGTTCGTGTGTATTATCAGTTATGATTCTTGACCCCACATGATTAAAACATGTTAACCGAAAAAAGGTTCTCATTAGCAAAATTTCGACGAAATTATTATTATTATTATTATACATGTTTCAACCGTTGTGTTTAATCACAGAGTATATACGTATATACTCTGTGGTTTAATACATTATTCCAGTGAATTTTATTTTATTTTCTTCTCTGGAAACTTTTCTCCGCCTATGGCTCATTGCTCGCCTCTTGAGAGAAAAAAGAAGAATATAATCCAGCCAGGCTGAAGTCATGTAATCCAGCTACCATAGAGACAATAGAGGGATAAAGAACTGCCTTTTAGTGGCAAGTAGCAGCACATGTTGGACTGTGAACCCTCACGCTACCTGGAATACAAACATGTCTTTAGAAGCTATGTGCTTCAGTAGGATGAAAAACCGCAATGCAAATAAAGTAAAAACCGAACAAATAAAACAAAAAGAACAGAGTCAAAGAAAAATAAGAGAAGTGAAGTAGTTTAGCCAAAGCACGATTGCTTCGTAGCCAAACAGATCCGGATCTCAGTTCCAGATAGTCCTGGTTCATGCATCTGAATCAGAGTTTCGAATAGAGACCTATCCGGTTTCGGGTTTTATGTATCTAGATGCATGCATTCGGATCCGGGTTTCGAATATCTGGATCCAAGCTTCGGATATGATACTGATTCGGAATTTAGGATCTGTGTTTCACATATCAAAATCTGAGTTTCGGATATGCGGATCCTCCGAGATCCATATCTGGCCATCCCTAGCAGGAAATCGTTGGAACTCTAAAATCCTTATTGAGGTTCCCTTTGTCAAACATTTCGATTGCCGCGATACAGAGTTGAAATAGGTCACCAGGTCAATCGGGTGATACGTTCGACTGGGTCATCGGGTCTACGCTTCGGACTAGGCCTAACACTTTGACTCTAAGGACATGGCAAAACGGAGCCGGATATCGGATATCCCGGATCTGGGTTTCGGATCCGGATTCGAGTTTCGGATATCCGGGGCATGAACAACCACACCGTAGTCTTTCGTAATTCGTAGTTTAGGGGATTTTTTTTGGATACCTAACGACAAGTCTTATTTCGTGTTTTTTTTTCTTACTCTTTACTTTGGAGTGTCGAGAGGGATAAAGAGGGAGAGCAGGGTCATGGAAAGACAGAAGAAATTACAAGATTAGTATTTTTGAAATCAATCATGTAATATTCGGACACTAATACATATATTGCAGAAAACAAATAATCAACAGCGCACCTATTTTGTCTTCTAACCCCACCCTTCCCCATCGCCAACCCAAGTCTATCGATACGTGTTCCTACCCATTACCCTACGACGTGGTTTTCTAGTTACTAGGCAATAAACATTGCGTTGTTAAAAGGAAAGAACATCTGTTCTTCTCCCTTTAAGCGCGCAGGAATGTAAATAAAATACGAAACTCGTTTCCCAGATTCATTTGCTTTGAGAAATAAAATATATTTTAGAAAAAGATTTAAAAAAATGTTCCTATCAACTCCCTTTCTCTAAGTAACCAGAGATATACAAATGACAGAAGCATGTCATTACAGCCCTTTTGGGACAAGAAAACAATAACAGTTAAATATACAACTATCTTTATAAATTATATATTTCGAGTTTTAGATACATTGAATTAAATTAGCTTTATTTATGGCTTTTTGTCATTTTCGGCTCGGGCCTGAATGAGGTAGGCAGAGGATGGGGAAGGTATTGGCCAGGGCCATTCGTAATTTACCATCACCGCATCGCAGTTTCAGATGCATCATAATAACGAAGTCCAAATACTTGATCTTTGAATCTACGACCGAAATCTCACGAATCCATTGGACCGGATCCGAGTTTCGGATATCTGGAAATTCTGAAATCCGGATCCTTTTGGATCTTCGCCATCCATGTTTTGAATTATTTCTTTATTATGTTTAAATAGTGATTCTTTCAGGGGCGATCGGAACTGAGGAAAGTTTACCCCAGAGCACGAAATATACGGCGCTGAAAGTTACTAGTTAATTATACGAGGGGCATTAGGCCATAATTTCTCTAATAATAGTTAAAGAGAAATGAAATTTCACACATTTGTAGAGCAACTGTTCAGCTAGAAACTCGTGCTGCTCGATAAAATCTCCCTCAGTTGCGATGCATTTTCGCCACCATTCAACCCCTTTGTTGAGGCCCCTTTGAAGAAATGATTTAGAGGACTTCCTCACCTAGTCACTCCATAGGCTGATTCTTGCTCTCTGGGTTGTACACGTATGCCCATGTCTCAACACTGGTGCCAAAATTGTTAATAAAAAAAAGTATCCTTGTGGCCTTCAAATTGTTCCAGTAGATCCATGCATATGTCTCATCTGTTTCAAGTTAGCTGTTAATTGATGATGAACCCATTTTTTTACACATCTTTCAGTATCCCAGGTCTTTGATCATCATCTGGACAGCACTGCTATCACATGACAGTTCTGCGACAGTGTGACGAGGTTCCACCCTACTAATCAATTCATTCACCTTGCTTTTTGTTTATTTGTTTTCTTCTATTACGTCTATCATTGTTTTCCACTTCAAGATTTGTCGTATGTGTGAATTAAGTGTATTATTTTTTCTTACAGTGTATGTGAGATTTAATTCTCCAGAAAGTGAGGCAGATTGAGGCTTTAAAGATATTCATCATAACCTCTATTCTAATTGCTCCTCTTTAGAGCACAAGAATAAAATAGAAATGTCTCTGCTCGTCCATTTTTTTTCCTCTGGATTATCTCTCTTTTTCTCTCTCACGCTCTTCCTCTCAATATGATGGCGATGATAATTGTAAGTGGGCGGTGAATAAGAATTGGTGCTTTGTGCTTAATCGATTTTGTCCATCAACGACATTCTTTTTTTTTTTCCTGCTGGGACGTGTCATCTGGAAAGACCTGTGATTTCTCTGTGGAACAATATTGATTTCTAAAACGTCTTTGATTCCAGTTTACTTCAATTTAAGCTAAAGTGGCCATTTTTTTCGGGGTCACGTATTTTTTTTAGTTGCTCTTATACATTGGATATACCACCAATGTTATAACCTATGTACTATAACTGCCACGAACGTTGTACTATCACCTATATTTACAAGTAGAACATAATGTTTAAATACCTTTATTAATATTATTATTATGTAGATGATCCTGCATTCATCTGATATTTCTTCCTAGAATGGAATTCCTTTAGTAACTCAGAGTTCTCCTTAAGTTGTTCAATAAAAGATTCACGCGATTTATTGAAGCTTATTTTTACTCTAATTTTATATTTTCTGGAAATCGTAGACAAAAACTGGGACACAAGTGTTCCCAGGGATGGAAGTGTTATTTCGGGGACGAATGATGACCTCAATTTAAGTATAAGTGTGATTCATTCTTGGTGATACAAATAGATTCCCCTCCCCTCTATCTATTTAAAAAAAAAAAACAACATAAATGAATAGTATAAAATTAAAAAGTTATAATGTTGAATACACAAAACTTGTTTCCAAGGTATTTTTGCTAAAACTTATTTCTTTTAACTCAAGTGAGGTATTGAAAAATGATGTGACACACTGAGGAAAGATACTACGCACAGCAATCATATATCAATCAACCAATCATGGTATTCATATATACTGGTTCAATCACAATCTAGACGTGGACTATGATTTCGTTCAATTACTATATTTAGAAAGCGTAGAAGAGAGCACGCCGCCTGGTACTTTCTGCTTTGAACGATGCTCATTGCTTCCTCTATAGTGAATGCACGCTCGACGTATTCAATGGTAGAAAGAAAATAAGCAAAGTTGCCTATGATCGAGTGTAACAGAGGCGATGATGAGTATTCGCTGTTTTCAAAATGCAAGCAACTTTGCTGTTGTCAAATTTGTTCGCGACACTTTCATTTCGTCATAACGATCGGAGTAATAGGATCAACCAAGTACCTAAGTGAGTAACGATGGGTTCTGGAGGAAGAGCTATTTCTGGCAGCATCTCTTGGACTGTTTGATTGCGACAAGTTGATTTGAGATAAAATTTTCTTGATAGTTCCGCTAATCGATGTAGAGCTTGATTATGTAGTAAGTGAATCATATTAAGCAAAGTTTCTGCACAGATGATCACCAGTTTTTGTACAGTGATAGTGGTTGTGAAGGAGGAGGTGTGTACAGTAAGAAATTAACGAAAAGTTGTATGTTTTCCGTGATAACGGTACTTAAAGAAAAAGGATTACGCAAGAACTGCTGGACCTATTACATCCAAAGACGAGTGGACAATCCTCCATGTTTTAGCCACACCAAAAGTTTCACATTATTACCGTTTCCATGGTAACGAGACTCAATTACTAAAACTTATATTCGCGCCTCAAATGAGAACGTTTACACTAATTTGCTTCAAACTTGGCATGATTGTATAGGACTCAACCCTTCAGACTTGAACCACACCAATATTATCAAACTATTTACCGTTTCTATGGTAACGATTATTGTATTATTAAGTACACCATTACGTAGGAATCAATGAGCCGATTGCAGCCAAACTTCACATAATGATGTATCCATAACCAAAAGTAAGGCTTTCAGGGACGACATGCCTCTCTGTCGTATTGCATCTATATTCAGAGTTTAGGGACCGCAGTCTAAAACGATATGTCACATGACCCTCTTCCTATTTAAAATTCTCGAGCCGAATCCAAGATGGCGGCTTTCGAGATGGCAACCATAAATCTCATATCACCACCAGATGTAGTCCTTCAGCTATTATCGTTACCCAAAGGATGGATCATATTCCCGCAGCGGTTTTATTACGACAAGTGTCTGTATACCAATTCCTTACAATGTACAAATAGGCACAAATCGACATTTCAAAAAATTCTATTCAAAATTTTGAAAAACGTTGGGTCTATGGATGTCATTTTCGTGCAGTACAGGTTAAAACCTAGTGAGAAAATATATATTTCATGTAAATATCGGCTGAACAGTTGGGAATGTTCCCTCGTTAGTTACGGCGGCCATTTTGAGAAATATTTATATTTTTATATTTTGCGTTCTAATGGTCGTATCAAGGTGGAATGAACAATACCTTACTCCGAATTGTATCCTAAAGTAGAAAGCTCATCTGAATAGCAAAAATATGTGACGTCACAAAGTACAAGCCGCCATCTTGCGAAATAATTAAATTTAAATATTTCGCATTGCAGTAATCGTATCGAGATGGAAAGTATAGCTCAGAATGTCACCTGGAACCTTATGGATCTGTGTTAGTAAGGAAAACATCAGAGGTCACATACTTTCTGGCCCCATCTTGAAAAATATTTAGATTTGAATATTTCGGAATCTAATGGTCGTATCAATGTAAAATAAACGATGTCTTACTCATAATTGCATTGGTAAAAAGAAACTAAAATAAGAATTTTAAAAAAATGTGACGTCACAAAGTACATTCCGCCATCTTGGGAAATGATTAAATTTCAATATTTCGCATTCTAATAGGGGGTATCGAGGTGGAGTAAACAATTTGTAGTGCATGTAGTCAAACCTTACGTGCTTAAGGAAACGTGAGGCATCTTGGGAGATAAAGCGCCCCTGTCCCCCGGTCCGAAAAGAACACTGGCAACCTCTAAGGCTTACTGTTTTCCATCGCCCAACTTACTCATATCCTGTTCACTTGGTTATAAATAACTCTCATTAAAATTAATTTGTGTCTGCTACGAGATCATAACTTCCGCTAAAATAATCAGTTTCGCACCATAAACGTCAACTCGCTCAACTCAATTTTTGTTAACATCGCCAAAGATGAATGCATACTAGTTATAATCAAACAAAAGCTCTTGATGGAAGGTATCGATTAGTGTAATTAATTAATTGATATTCTCTTGGGAGTTTTGAGATAATCTATAATTACTACACTTGGATCAATTAAAAATGCCCCACCCAGAAGGACATATTCGATTAATTTGAAGCTAATAAAGAGAGACAGATGCGATCCAATAATAACTAATATTTTGATGCTGTGGCAACCAAAGGTTTCAGGACAGGCAGTTTCAAAGTAGAGCAGTATTAGTACGTTGTAGAACTGCCTGTCAATAGCGATGCTTTATATTGCTGCTTGGAACACTGTGTGGACGCGATAGGCGGTTCGACAACTTACTGATCACGCAGTGTTGACACGTTCTGTTTGCTTGCTTTGTGGTTTGAAACAGTGCAAGAAATGAAAATCTAATGCATCTGGGCATCATCTATCCAGCATTTATTAGTATGAATAAGATTTTTATTTCTTGCACTGTTTCAAGAAGACTAGAGTATATCCATACTTTTGAATCAACTATGCATAGTAGTGTCACATCTCATTATCTCCCTCAAAAATAAATTTATAACAGAACTGACTTAGCCAATGCATTTCTGGTACAATTCTGGCTCATATTGATATATTACATATATAATGACCCCCTTCTCATTTTTAAAAAATGAGTAAGATTCAAGATGGCGTCCATGACGAACTTAACCTTTAACTGATAGTACATTCCACTCAGTGTCCATTAATGTGTATTTGTTTTTCTTGTTTAAATGTTTTACAAATAATCGTGTGTTTTCCTACCTTGATCACACGATAAGTACTTACTCCTTTCAATCAAACTTTTAGTCACTGCGTTCGTCTTTATGGATGAAAGCACTTTTAATCTTGCTTTCTGGAGGATTCCTGATATACCTTACTCCTCTGCCAAGTTTGGTAAAAAGAAGCATTCTGAACAATCGATAGATTTACTTGTAAGATGCTTAAAATAATTTGTACAATCGAGAATTTTCTAGACTCAGCCTATAAAATGTCGTAGGTGTTATCTTCCCCGTTACACTCACAGCGATACTATATAGCCTGGAATCGCCGCTAGAAGAGTCTCTTTTCCAGCATGTTAAGCACTTTTACTCTAAACACGTTTCTTTTAATCTTAAATTGCAACTACCAGGTGTATGCATAAGTAGTTTCCGGTTTACCTAAGAGATGGCGCCAGCGAAAAGTACGCAGCGTATTCATTTGACACATACGTCATTTTGTTCGTCTGACATTAAACTACAAACACACACAAGTTGAGTCCGCCAAACACAAACGTCTTTGTTTTATCGTTCAGTGATCATGGTCGAAGTTTGTGCCTGAAAAAGAACATTTGCGGCACGCATTGCTTTTCTTATTTAATCAAAAGAAAAAGGCTGTTGAAAGTCATCGTGTGCTGGTAGAAACATATGGTGA
>JAGDQP010014760.1:8431-44362 GCA_022664845.1 Lepisma saccharinum | reverse complement strand
TTAAAAATGTACAAATACATGTTTTAATTTGTGATTGCATTTTCTTCTTTCAATACTTTAAAATATCAACTTGAGAGATTTCGTAATCTGAAAAAAGAGGGAGAATGAACCAGGTAAAATGGTCTGCGGTTATGATTTGAAAATGTACCTCCTGTTCCTGAGAAACGAATATATCAACTTTCCAGTACAACTAAAGTATTTTAAGCTCATGTTCAAGTAAAGAAAACGACTGCACATCTGTTTTGTGCAGGTTACAACTTCTCGGACAACGTCACAACTCTTGTCATTGCAAGTTCTATTTCTTGTTTAGACGTTATGAAATTTGCAATTTTGTTTAGACGCTCTTTGAGATGTTGTGTTGTTGTCTCTAAAAACAATCATTAGTAAACTGAAACAATCATTTGATCGAGAAAAATGTTCAATTTTTAGGGCGCAGTCAGAAAAGACATTTATATTTTGAGGGAAAGTAAAAAATCTAAGCTATTGTGATTCTTGCTAGTCAGAAAAGACATTTATATGTCGAGTGAAACTAAAGAAATCTAAGACTGTTGTAATTCTTGTTAGTCAGAAAGACAAAAAAATAATTAAATATAGAGGGAACATCATATTATCTCAAAACAAAAGTATGGATGAAAGAAATATTAATACAGTTTCTCGAAATGGAAACATAATTCAAAAGAAGTTAGTTTCAATTTTTCAAGGCGTTTTATTTCTGTTCCATAGCAAATGCAAGTTCCTCTTTTTCTTTCTGCTGTAGTGGATATATGTTTTCTTGTTAGTATCCTACAATAAGCTATCAAAATGTATAGCTCTTTGAAAACAATTAACATCCTTGTAACCGATGAAAAAAACTAATAGAAACATGAAATTTTAGACGTGGTCAAAGAGGCTGGATGATTATTTTTTGTGATTGATATGATGTTTTGGAGTGACAATACATATAAATTTGAAATTTTAGATCTATAGGATGAGAATTATGGAACATTCCCTTGCCGGAAAAGGCAAATTACTTTACGTTCAGGACTAGACCTGATTCATGATAGTACATCGTATCTGAAGAACTTGTTACTGTGTGATATTCATCCTTACTCAGAGTTGCAATATTTAATTACAGATAATAAGGAGTTGTATTACAATTTCCGCTGCTGTTGTGGATGTTTATAGACCTCGAAGTTATTTGGCTAACTATGGAAAAAGCCTTATTATATCATTTACATACATATTTTTCACCCATATGATAAAGTTTCGTCTCCAAAACAAAAAATACAGAATCTACAAGTTAAGTATTGCACCTTATGCTTCGGTAACCCAGCTGTCTTTCTTGCTTGTTGGGTTGTCTATCGTTAAGGGATGACTTCAAATTATTGGAGTATGCTCAAGTCATTTCTTGTATGCGATTAGTATCATATGAGCGTTGAGTGTCATAACACTGGTCACCGAAGTACTTGATTCTATGTAGAACATGTGCAATGGACTTGGATAATTTTAATCACGAATGTGTGACGTTACCATAAATTCTATTACAGAATATGGCGTACCAGTTACTAGGATTGCAAAGTACAAGATTAGACATTTATTCAACGTACGGTGCGTTTCACACTTCTAGTACATTTGGGTGGATTGTGTTTAGTGGCAATTATATTAATGAATCATATCACATATTTTACGAAGCTGTTTTTGGAAAAGGACTTTTCCCTTAGAATCAAAACTGCCTTGACAAAAAATAAAACATTAACATTGTTTATACCAGAGGCTGTATCGTAAAAAAGTTCAATAGTTTGTAAAACTGTTACAGTCATCATTGTTCAGATCCTCAGTAATATTTGCTGCAAACAAGGATAATTCATTATGTCTTTGGGAGTACAAAAGTCTTCTTCATGGCTTATCAACTTTGGCATAACGTGAATACAATTGCGCCTCCATTTTCCTTGATGTAATTTCCACAGCTGCTTAATAGAACTTAACTGTCTCTACGTTCTACAATAAATATTTAACTGGAATAAAGATATTTTAATAAGTTAATCAAATCACACAATATACATTATTTGATATTTAATTTTTCCACTGTTCAAGCTCTTTACAGCTCCAACTGGGTATTAATAAACTCACCAAAACTTGGAATTTAGGTAAATAACGTTTCGCGTTTTCATAAATACGATTTATATGTTTGAGTACTTTATTCCCTTAATGCTTACTCTATGCAGAGGGGGATTGTGGATTTCATTAATCGTTTTTGGTTTTATTCTTAAATGAATGGCGTTACAATTCAAGAGGTGCTTTGTAAATATTTTTCGCCAATACGACTCCTCCATCAACTAAATCCCAAGCAGTGTATAACAAAAGAGACTCAATAAAACATTTTGTAACTAGTCCACAAATTACAGGTTTCTGTTTTAGCATTGCTACCCAATTACAAAAGTTCTTTCAAATTAAAAAAGAAATTGTCCTGTATCATGTTGTTTTAAAAACGATTCAATTCACGGTACTCTCAGATATCTTAATGTAGTTTTGTTCAAACAACCGGGACCTGGGTCAAAGTTGCCTAAATGTATTCAAATTAAATCTATATTTTAATTCAAAACAAAACTTTAAATACCTACCTCTTGTATGCCTAGTGTGCTTAATTCATGCAAGTACATTTTCTCTGATGCAATGGGTCGGCTTTGTGCATATAATATGAGTTATGTTATGGTACGGAGGTATCCTATGTAAACCGATTCGTGTATTAGTCTGCATTTGATCCACTCAGTTTGAATAATTAGTTGCAGTATATTTAAATCAGGTCTTTCAAATCCTAGATTTCTTAGATAATACTGTCGATACAATTTCTTATAATTTCAAACACTAATTTCTTATCAGATATTTATTTATTAACTAGACGGTACTTGTGATGTCATATTGTCTTGTAACATGTAGTAAAATGTTAGCAACTGAATTCCTACGGTATTATAACTTCACCGTGCTGGGAAAAATGTTAAGTGTCTGCAATAATCACAAATCCAGGCTGAGATGTGTAAAATGCTAACAAAAAATGGTACTAAAAGTAAGTAACTACGCCTTGTTTCTAGGCAACTAACATTATTTATATGTAATTTTGGTTGCATAAGAGGGAGGGTAAAAGGAGCATTTGTAGTCCATATAAGACAACAATCTTGAATTCTTTAAAACTAAATCGTTGATATGGATGAAAAAAAAACTTTATTTTTATATGGGCCAGTTTAGTAACTTTGGAGTTCGGCCCATCACGACTTGCCTTTAGCTGTTAAGTGTTAAAATCCACACCCATGCCCCTGCCGGACTCGAACCCTGGACCGTTGAGTCGATGGCCTACCGCCACAGACCGCTCGACCACCCGGCCAGCGATATGGATCAAAGTTTTCTCTTTCAAAATATATGATCACAATACCAACTCCAATGTCTTTTTCATGCAATTTACTTGTACCTAAAATCTTAACATATGTTGTTCTAATATTCAGTAAGCTGTCAGTCATTTTTAAAAGTTCAAACTTTAAAACCTATGCGGAAGTACTCCTCTTTAATCTACCAATAATAATATGTAAGTTTGTTACATAAAATCAAGTGAGTGAATACAACTTTCGCTTTCCTTTGACGTATTTTCGAGATTACCTCATATAAATTTCGTGTAAACGCAGAAACTAAAATCCCTCCTGTTATGTAAAATATCTTCTATTGCTTATGGATTCTTGCAACTAGCAACCAAACATGTGAAGTTCTTCTCTGTTATTCCTGGTGAATATATCTGTTCAACCTAATACCAAGTATGTTTCTGCATTCTTTCGTATTAATAGCGGTATACTTTAGTCTTAAAAATAAATGATCTTATGTGTTCTTCGTGAAATATTTTTATAAATATATTCCCTTATATGCCAAGTATAATCATTAAGACGTCAAGGGGATGGTATATTGACTTTGAGTCTGTCCTTTGTGACATTATCCTTATTTATCATAGCTTTTTTCTATATTATTATACAAATCCGGTTAGCAAAAGTTATATGTATCCTTCGTATTACAAGAATCTCTCAAGTCACGGTAGGAAGAGGGCTCCACTCAATTTCAAATAGTATACAATATTTTCTTATCTCATGCTAACTTTCATTTAGTGTGAATATTTCCCAAGTTCAAACTATCGTTTGAGTCTTTAACCTATTACGAATGCACATTTAAAGTTGAATGTTATTTCTTGTACTATAAAACTAGCTGGTAGTCATTCAGAGATACAAAATACTTTAAAAGTAGGTTAAATCTCAGATGCCAACACCAGAGACCGTTACTAATTGCTTTTGCTGGTTATAGTCATGAAACATTATATAATATCTAAGTAGTACATTAATTAATTGAATTAATCTTGGCTGGGTACATTGCTGATTGATATTGGTCAACACTTGATCTTAGCATATATGAGAAGCTGTTTTGTTCGAAATCCTCCCTACCTTCAAATAAAGACAGTGTTAAAGGTAAGAAATGACACCAGATCCTAACAATAAAGAAAGCAAGTCAATAAAAAAGCAGTAAAAATAACCTGTTAATGACTCTATCTCTACATGTCTTCTTTCTGTTGAGTACATATAGTGGAAAAATACCACAAGACTGGGTTGTAGTTAAATTATTCAGTTTCAAGGTTTCTTTAATAATTCATAGAAGGAACAAAACATTTTTACTAGTACAAGGTCAATCGACAAGCCAAAGCAATACTGATTTGTCCTTGAATGTCCTATAAACAGTTCAATAACCAGAACAATCGATTGTATAGACTAGAATTTGACAGTTTTTTCTCCTTATTACAAATACAAATAGTCTTTGTGTAAAATCCAGCAAATGATTCCTTTTCCAGCACAGACAGAATCGACTGTATTTCGTGTTAACTATTTAGAAAAATCCTATTTTGTACTTCAACTATGTACTTTAAATATCACTTTTCTCACTTTATAATGAGTACATATGCTTTCCTGATATCCTCTTTTCTGTTAAATATAACAAATACATGCTTGGTAGAAAGAGTTTTATGTCAAATCAGTCCTGGTCACGATTCAAATTCAAAAAATTAGCAATATTACACAACTTTCTGGTTACATTCTAAATTTCAAGCAATATTTCTCACTTTTCATTGTATATATTGTCTCTTTGGGGCTCCATAGTCTAGTGGTTAAAGCGTTGGACTCATGTTAGCGTGGTCCCGGGTTCAATTCCCAGCTAAAGTCCCACTTTTCGCCGTCCACCCCGCGTCGTGGAGAAAACTGGAAGTCACGTAAATAACGACATAATGGCCACTCAGTCTAGAAAGCCCCTAATACGCCTGTTCCTGGCTAGATGGCGCGCAGCGCTGACCACACTGCCATCACTCGGAAAAAAGCAGTTTCACCAAGCGCAAACAAATGGCGTTAGGGCAGGGTCAGGACCTATCAGGTTGGTGGTTATTATTTTATTTTTATATTGTCTCTTCACGGAATAAAGTCACTAACCTCATCCTAACAGTGTTTTCCTCAATTTCATTATATGATTCATAAAACCTAAACTGACAACTTCAAGAAAATTTCAGCAACTACACTTGTGGTGGAGTTAGAGATTCTCCGGCAACAAAATAATATGTTTTTATTCCGTTTATATCTCCTTCAATACAACAGAATTTAGGTTCCCTTCCAAGTATTGGATTTTAATTTGCCTTTTATTACCACCAAATAAAAAGGTCCGCAAAGCTACCCTTTATTTTCTTGTTTGGAACTGTTACAAAATTTGATAGAGTATTTTAAATTACAAGAAAAAAATATCATAGCAACTTGCAAAACAATTTACGGCTACACATTCGATGGATTCCTCATTTTTAAATTTCGTGGGTCACCGTCCGGTTTAATTTCTGTTCAATTACCAATATGTGTCCTTGAAAGCAATTAACAGTAGTCAGCGAAAACAGTGCTTTTTCAGATATTTGTTTCCTCTTTTGCTTCTCTTTCTGCAAACGTTTCATCAAACATATACTTGGCCTAACCTCACTAAATCAACGATTATATCCCATCAAAGGTCAATGTTACATCCTAAGCCTCTCTGTATTTATGTGGACATTACAGTTAATTCATTTCCAGAAGTGACTTAATACTTTCCGTGCATTTTATAGGTACTCTTCCTTAAATAATCACTTTTTGCGTACTTCAGTTTTCTTTTTGGAATTCTCAATTTTAAAAATGAAACTCAATTTACGTTTTTGTACCATGAAAGAAACAAAATAATATCAATTATCTAAGTGTACTTACCAATTATCTCAGTTATTTATAACAAAGACACAGTTATCACAAAACAGTTCTATCACCAACAAACACTTCATCAAGTAATAACGCTCAAACACTCAAACATGCATCATAAATTTCATTCCGACATTTGTTTTCACCAAAATTACGTAGTCACCCGCATGCAACCATTTCTTCAACTTAAATCATCCAACCGTTTCTGCCTCTCGGATGTTCAATAGACACGAATCTGGTATAGTCTAATAAAATCGATAAAATGATCAAAAGTTTATCGACGCAACAGACTTCCATAACATTACCAATCTAATTCATATCTGTTGGATTCCATTCGGCACACCAAGTACTCTTTTTCTCCGTGGTCTAGAGGAAAACGTTGCTACACTCGTGCAAAATAATGTACTTTTCGCATTGCGAAAAATTCTTCAAGTTCATCGTAGCAGTAACAATATGGATCGTCACAATATAGCATGGGCATTGGCAGTACTTTAGTTTAGTTCATCGTCACCATAACATTAGTTCCCCCTACAGGCGAAGGGATTAGGCATTTTTTCAAAAGATTCATTGCCACAGTAACACCAACTTTCCCATAACATGAAACGAACTTAGCTACTTTTTAACAATGATTTGGTTCATCGCCATCGTAACATTAGTTGCCCATAACAGGCAAAGGGATTAGGCATTTTTTCAAAAGATTCATCGCCACAGTAACACCAACTTTCCCATGACATGAAACGAACTTAGCTACTGCTTTAACGAGGGTCCCGTAGTAAGTCTCTCACTACAAAGGAAGAGCATAGGCAGTACTTTGGTTTAGTTCATAGCCGTCACGATACGAAACAGGGTTTGGCCATTAATTTTCATTTGCAAGCATAGAGTCCAAAACATATAAGGATAATTAAACATTTTATGTACTCTCATAGTATGATTGGAAACCTTTATTTTCTCTGTGGCAACACACCTAACACAAAAATACTTCCAAAGGGCACGCAGGTTCGAGTCTTCACCCCAACTCCAATTCAGTCCAAGACAGTTCCGGTATCCGAATCTTTACAACATTACGGTAAACCAGACTTATATTCTGGAAGTTAAATTTCAAGAATTCCTCGTCTGCATTAAGATCTTACGTTATATTACCTTGTCTGTCTCTACCGGGGACAGGGTTTGGCCAACGACAATAAATTTTCCTTTTTAGACATTATTATTGCAACTTGTAGACCTATCTGAGGGATTCCTATGCAAATTCATCTGAGTTCGTTTCTTTAATCTAGCATACAGGAAGGCTAACAAAATGGGTGTCAGTTCGATTCCAGGCTAAAGTCCAGAACTCTAGGTCAATATACAAATCTGTCTTGGCGATTTCATTAAAAGTACACTTCGAAGACATACGTAGGTTCGACTCCAGTCAAAATTCTTAAATGTGTGTTAGTTCAATATATAATTATGTCATAAGGCGACATTCTGCCATCAGCAAAATTCCTAAAACAAACAACTAAGTCTTCACATATGTATTTATCAGTCAGCATTAGTCAAATGTTTCAATACCCGTCCAAGTATTATCTTCAGTAACCATCACCACTATACCACAACAACCTTAATGTTAAACTTTAACCATTGGATCTGTCGCAGGGTAACAAAATCTGACACTTGGAGCAAGTTAAACTTTAACCATTGGATCTGCCGCAACGACATTCTTTTCTTTCAACACAAGTCAGCAAAACAGTTAAATTACATTTTATTATGCAAAATCAGTGTTTATATTTCTGCATATCTCAATTCCAACTTATATTCAATGTTTCTTTCCGTGTTCGTTACCTTTCTGTAAATTATCAACTCTTTCGGAAGCTTTTCTATGCAAATTCAGTCAAATTACATTTTAATACGCAAAATCTGTGTTTATAATTCTTTCAATCAAGCATCAGCCCTAACTAAAATTGTATCAAACAATGTTACTGCCAATACAATGTTCCTAGGTCTTCTTAATATTCACAAGAACTTGAAATATCTTACATTCATGTCTCATTGTCATCCTTACCAATAAGCATTTCATGTTTTCTTTTTACCCTCTCAATCTTCTTTCTCATTTCTTGTATTGTCTGATAAAAAAAAAAGGATCATGAAAAAAAAACTCTTTCCTTTCCTTCTTCTTCTTCTTAAACTAAATTAATTTCTTTGCGCCTGTAGGTATCTCGTTGAAGCCAACCCCACTATTATTTTTTTTCAAAACTTATTAATTTGATGTTCTTCTTTTTCTTCTTTCAAGGAAAGGGTAAACATGGCTTGCGGCATTCTGTTATACATTTTTCTGTGCCTAGCCGGGTAGGGGATGAGAAGCAAGAGTTGTGAATAGCAAAAACAATTAGTGACCTGTCAAATCCACAAGTAAATTTATGAAAAAAACAGAATGATTAATGATTTCGTTATAGCAGGATTCGTTGTTACTACTCTAATGAGTTCAAAGACGCCATCTTGGATCCAAAATGGCGGACTTAAAAATCCATTTTCCACACCGTTTGAGCTAGAGATACGAAATTTGGCATAAAGGTGCATTATGACGAGTAGCTTAGGGAAATATCACAACATTTGGGAAAAGTCACCATCTTGGATCCAAAATGACCGCCCAAAATCCCATTTTGCACGCCGTTTGAGCTGGATAAATAAAATTTTACTTGAAGTTGTACTATCACAAGTAGGTCACGACAAAATTAAAAAACTTTAAAAAAATTCGTCAACTTGGATCCAAAATGGCCGCCACAAAAACCCAATTTCCAAATCATTGAAGGTAGAGAAACGAAATTTTCAATGAAGGTGTGTGACCAAGAGTAGGTTACAATAAATGGGGCAAATCTTCCCTTTGGGGGCGCAGCCAACCGTGGGAGGGTGAAGATGTACTCCGTGGTGGTGTAGTGCTGCAGGGAGATTTTGGTTAAGATAAAGGAGGCGCATCCTCTCAAAAGCACTGAAGTTGGGGGAAGCCCCGGCTCCGAGCGAAACTTCGAAATCTACCTCAGCCTGTAGGCCTACCGAAAGGGATTTTTTTTTTTATTTTAATACATAAAGATTTTACAAACCGCGACAACAGACGTGTGTGGATTTGACATGTCACGTAGGGTACTGCCACCCCGATAGGGGGTCATTCCCTCCATTTTTTTAATTACAATTTAAAATTTTTACTGTTAAAATTGATCCTGAAAAATCCTACATACAACTCCCATTTGCCTTTGTAGAAATCCAATAAGATGCAGCATATTTTCAGAGATCATCCTTCGAAAAAAATATTATTCTTTTCTCATTTGGTAAATTGTTGCAACAGAGTTATAACATTTTTTAATAACTTTCTAAGTTTAATATTTTTCTTTCCTTGGCCTGAGCCAAAGTTGCCAAAATTCAATTAAATTCAATTCTCATTTCTTTGGCATACGAACTTCAACATTTATGCATGTACCTTGCGCCCATTAGATATTCAACTGTTATTACAGTAGTGCCATCTACCTTTCGAAATCGGACAACGGGGCTAAACAGGGTACAACGGGACGATGCAAATAGCACACTCGACGCTACACCGTTGGAATTGGATACAGGGTTAGAGTATTAGCTACTCTGAAATCATAGATTTAAAATATTACCACTAGATCGAGCATTGGCAGCATTGAAGCACTCCCAAATTGAACGTTGAGCTTTCCGCCATATTTGGGGTAAGAAATCGTCTGCTTCCCAAGGGCAGGAGTTTCTGTACCGCAGTTTTAGGGCTGAAGAGAAGAAAAGTGTTGTGTATAAAGAAAATTTAAGGAGCTTGCTTAGCTAAGAAGAACGTCTTAGAACTCAATATTATCAGTATCATTGTGTAACATTTTCTAAATTTATTTTTCACTCTTTTAACGAACAGTTCATTTTTCGCTGTTACTCATTGAGAAAAAGAATCAAGTCTGTGAACAATTGCCTGAGAATTCTTATGCATATTTGCATCGTAGGTACTCTCCGTGTGGTGTAAGCATTTACAATCAACTTAAGTGACAAGTACATACATATTACTATGAGTCAGTTTTTTTTTGGTGAGAAGCGGCATGGGTTCTCCTGGAGTTCTGGAGATCTACCAATGCTGACTCTCTAATCAAAATGTAATTGTATTTCGATATGTTTTTAATAAAATTTCAATTTCAACTCTAACCAATTGTCAAGCGGCCGCAGCTCTGTTGGTAGAGCGTTGGCTTAGCAAAAGAATAATCCTGGGAACGATCACAGCTACCGCCTTTCCTGAAAGAGGTTTTCCAGGAGTTTTTCTTAGTCACTCCAGCTGGGATGGTACCTACAAAACTAGGCCCTTGACGACCAACATCCTTTCCCCCCACCATATCCCGGCCTGAGCGTGAGATGCCTAAATGCCATATATGATGTATAAATTCAATTCAAACTCTGAAGAACATTATTTACCATATCATGAGCCTTTAAACATGATACACATTCTGTACACCAAGTTTCGACATAGGGTACAATCTTAGACATAAGAATACACTTTTACCGAGCAGCTGTGGCTCTGTGGTAGAGCGTTAACTTAGCATTCGGGAGATCGAGGATTCAATCCCAGCGACCCACCATCCTGGCAGATTTTTTCAGGTTTTTCCTCAGTCACACCAGGCAAAATGCCGGGAAGGTACCTTCAACTTAAACCCTGGCCGACACCTTCCCGCATCCTTTCCCTTTCCCTATCCCGGCCTGAGTCTTAGATGCGTAAAGCCCACAAATAAAATTCAAATTAAGTTGTAATACACTTTTCTATTTTCCGGCAAACTTTAAATACATCTGTCTGTGGCTATTATTAAGCCTCCATTGTTATGTTTTTCTCGCTGCACGAGCTCTGATATACAGGATCAATATAACCGCTTATTTAAAATGAAACCTTGCCTTGCATTCAACAAAATTGTGGTACCGGTATATTTTGTTAAATTTTATGGAAATACAATATAATCATGGTCCAAACTCCAAAGTAAAACAATCATCACAAAAGTATCTTCATGAAGATGAAATGGATCCAGAATTGCTGTCTTCTGTTGCAATTGTTTTTCCAGGACATTCCCTGATTTACAACAGGAAAATGCTGTGGTAGTATCCAGTAGCGTAACTAAGATCGCATGCCCCCCCCCCCCCGCAATATTTAAAAATGTGCCCCCTCCTTTGAACCTTTCTCTTATTATTTAGAAGTATAATCTGATGTTAACACAAGTAAACAGAACTGGCTAAACTTTTCCTGGAGTGAGAAAATATTATCTACTTGCCCGTAGCTGGTAAATAAAACAAAGTTTTTTTTTTTTTGCGTGTAAGCATGCGATCGCTTTATGAATAAAACAACTATCTCAGTATCTGCTCTCAAAAATGTAGACATTTTTCCTTTATTATTCACCTATTCAATTATCAATAAATTAAGAACTAATAATAAATTAAAATATAAATTAAGATTAAGAACTTAACTAAATAAATAGTAATTAAACGAAATAAATAATGAACCAACTGAACTTACCATTAGCAAATCTTGGTCACATTTTCCCGAAGCGTCGTTGTTTTGAAGACATAAACTCCTTTACCACACTCTCAATGTTCATATTCTGGCTTTCTTCGCTTTCAATGGAGAGTAAGGCTAATGAATTGAGTCTTATCTGCTACGTAGATAAGTCTTTATAAGTTTAAGTTTGCTGAATGAGCGTTCAGGGGATGTTGTGGTAACTGGCAGGGTGAGGTAAAGCTGCAAAGCGGTACACAAATCAGGTACACTGCTGGCAATAGCTGAATTTTCCACCATTAACAGCTGTGCCAGTTCCTGTATGGATGAAAGTTCTGTCATTGTATTCGTTCTGTCATTATGGATCGAAAACTTAGAAGTTGTTCAGGAAAGGCGAAAGACAGATCAGCTGAATAATATTCACAAAGTTGTGTAGCCTTCTTCGCGATATCTTTGGATGATAAACTGTAAAGTTCTTGTGGCTGGAGTACAGAAAATTTCTCTCCGATATCTTTCATACTCTGAAAACGTACTGTTAGCTGCTGGATTATAATGTATAAGCAACGATTAAAAACACATACTTGAAAATTTGATTCTGAGTCTTGGATACTCTCATCAATTGCCATTCCATCAAAGAACGTGGTTGCCGTGTTGTTTTGAAATTTGCATTTATTTTCCAAGAATTAGCCATTTCCTCGGCTTCGTCTAATACTTTCGGAAATTGATGTCTTAACTGGATCATATTATTTCGAGCTTGCTTTAGTAGGGAAGTGGATGCCAATAAATCGATTGACTTTTGTTGCAACAGCTTCGAAACAATATTGGTACTTTCTAGCATCTTACTTTGAAACACTAATGTAACTACAAACTCGAAAGAACTCATCTTCCTCTTTAAAGTTTCAGCCGTGTTTCTTTCAGAATGTTTGTTGGAAAGCTGAATTATATTCTCAAGACATACCATCACCTGCAAAAAGCAATTTTTTAAAGCAAACAGACTATCAAATCTAGAAGACCATCTGGTAGGACACAATATTTTAAGGGTTCTTTTGATAGTTAGGTTATCCAGGGCACTATTCAGTTTCTGCCATCTTGGTAAACTTTCACTAAAAAAGATATAAAGTTCCTGTAGAATTGTGTAAAATTCCCTTATATATTTAATATCACTAACAGAGTCGTTTAACACCAGATTTAAATTGTGAGCCGCACAATGCACATAATCAGCTGTTTGCACTCTGTTTTTTATACGAACCTGAAGATCATTGTACTTTCCACTCATGTTAGCCGCGTCATTGTACCCCTGCCCACGGCATTTATTCAGATCTAACTGCAGATCTTCCAATATCTTAAGAATGTCGTTTTCAAAAGTCTGCCCACTTTGATTTCTATTTCATAGAAACCAATGAAGGATTCGCATATATTTATTGACTTTCCCGGGTCCATTTTAACGTATCTGATTACCACACTCAGCTGGTCAATCTTACTCACATCCTGAGTTGTATCTAGCAAAAGTGCAAAGAAAGGAGCTTGTTTAATATGTTGAACTATTGACCTTCGAATTGACTGCGACAAAAGTAAAATAAATTCATTTTGTACTTTGGGGCTCAAGTATTTTGTTCTAGTTTTATCATTCTCGAGATGTTCTTTTAATACAGGATCCTACCTAGCAAGTAACTCAATGATACTTAAAAAGTTTTCCCTGTGAGAAGATATACAACACGAAAACGACCACGAAAAGGTATGTTACGGCGGGCCAATGTTAAAATTACGTCCAAAACTCGCGAGAGAATTGCAGCTACTTTTTTGTACTCTTCGTGAAAGAGGTTGGATAAAACACACTTATTTTTCTTCCAAGCCTCAAAGGTTAAACAGGATGTGAGGTGATTGTTCGATGTTTCGTGCTTTTCTATCTTCTTTGCCAACCCTTGCCAATCTTTAATTGTTCCGTTACACCAAGCATCTGAAAAGTTTTTGTTGAGTCGATCGGAGAAAAGCCAACATACATGGTAATAGACTGCGTTTAATATTAATGAATAGCAAAGCCAGAATCTATGTATAACTTGACCAGCCTTGGTTTTAACATGATAATAATGTGAACTGAAAGATCGGTTTGTTACAGGGTCCTTTGGAAAAGGCCCTTTAGGTTGATGGGGTTCTAGATTTACTATTTTATTTTTCAGGTTTTCACTTAACTCACCTGTGAAACGTCCACGGTCTGTATCAATTAAATCCATATCCTCGGTGTTGGGATCACTTTCCGAAAGTAACTCTTGAACAGGGGCATCTTCAGATATTTTACTACAAATTGGTTGAGCCAGATCAGTGCCTTTCGAACTATCGTCACTACAACCTCTACGCCCAGCACCAATAGCATCTTTAAAGAACACATCGATTTTCGTCAGCTTTTTCACTGCTTCTTCTCTCTCACGCTGTTTTTTCAGTTTCTGAGCCCCACTTAAATATGTTTGTTTACTTGTCATTTCGTTCCACCAAATTCACAATAAAAAGACACACACACTCATACACTTAACACATACAAGATAGGATCCGCAATTTTGTCCGGAAACGACCACTTCTTTGTTATATAGTACTGTCCACTTATCGTAGAATAATTTACAAATCGTAGAAACCGTCACGCCGCACACGCCCACAATCTTACTCCTACTATTGTTATATTTACTGAATTATAAACTCCCATCTGGCTATCCCCCTCCCCTATCGACTGTTACCTGAACTTTTAAAATCATATGACTGCATCAACAATGAAGACTCCGAGTTTTGTAAACAAGTGAAAAAAAACGCGTAAGTGAAACAATAGTCATTTGCAAGAGAGTAGCAGTGCGTTTCCTTTTGCCTTCATTATTTCACCAGTCGGATTTTACGGGAAAAATAAAACAAAGGCGTGTAATGTGTGTATCCACAGCTTTTAAATGTCTGTGTGATTTGATAAACTCGTATGGTATAAATTGCACATCACATTATTTTTTTAAAAAAACACACACACACATTGAATCATGAATGAGATTACATTTTCGAGTTAATAACTGACATGTCTTTTTGAAATATTTTTTATTGTCTCATTGCATTTTCAACAAATGTGGCTACGGGGTTGGACACGGGGCCTCTTTCCCTCGTGTCCCCCCCCCCCGCACTGCGGGCCCTGAGGGCCCGTTAGTTACGCCAGTGGTAGTATCTACAAACTAGCCCCAGGCCGAGTATCTTCCAGCATCCTCTCCCCCACCCCATCCTGTCCTAAGTTTGTGATGCCTAAAGGCCACAAATAAGTTCAATTCAATTCTGTTGCACTTCAGGTAAGAAAGGCTCTCTACTATCTTGTGGCTGACAGGCTGAATTGGATTATTTAAATCAAATGTCTATATTTGCACGTGAATTTTAAATTATTGGGTTATTGTTTCAATTCAATCTAGATTTTATCAATATAGATTACATCTACATCATTCATTTTCATTTCATCAACGTTCTCCTCTTCATTAACTAAACTTTTAAATTAGCTTCCGTGCTAATGAGCTCTATCTTTACACGTTCTTACCCCAAAAATGGCGTGCTGCGCAACGTTCAATTTGGGAGTACTTTCACGCGTTCGCCGCTACGTGATATTAGAGGCTTGTATGAAATAGAGGGGTCTTTTACTTCGTCATGCAGTGTTGCTACATAATAAGAAAAGAAAATCGGCAAAAGGAAATATTTAGAGATTTTTTTTTCTTAAATTTTCCCTCATTACTTCCTTTTTGTCAGTACTATTGATAAGTGTGATACATCACTTAAAAGCCTATATAATTCCAAATCGAAAGAGGTAAACTCATAGTTCTGTGACCAAAACGGACAGACTTAACAGGTGTTTGAAAATACCACGGGTCTACATAAAAACTTCTTTAAGATTCTAAAAGGGGGGTTACCCCCTGAAAGCTACCGCTTTGAGATAAGTATCATGCCAAATCAGGAGTATTAGCTACTCAGAAATGCAGGTGTCTTTATTCCCTCTAAAAGAAACCAGACACCCCATTTTTGGGGATCTGGCTCAAGAACTATAACGTAAGTTGGATGTTTTATCTGCTTGGTGTAGATAGTGGCATTTTTTCCCTTGGTGTGTATAACTTAGTGTTGCTGTTGATATATGCAATATATAACTATCTGACATATTTTACAATACAGTGTGAAAAATAGCCATTTCTTGAGAAGGTAAATAATACATTTTATTATGTTCTTTATAAAGAATCTATACAATAATAATCTTTTAAGTGATAAAGGGAAATTTCTATCTTATTTTTTGTTGTACTTGTAGAAACCCTCTCCAGATTTCCTACCGAGTTTTCCGTCTGCTACCATCTTTCTCAGAAGCTCACTAGGTTTAAACATTTCATCGTCTGGATACTTCTTCTGCCATCCTGAAAGGTAAAAGTTAATAAAATTAAAATGTTCTTCAACTATTAGTCTTCAAAAAGTAGAATCAAGGCTGGATGCAATATGGGACAGTGTTCGACTTGCCGGGAGGGGATGCCGGTGATTTTCTCTGGTGCGTGAGGATTTGATCCCCGGCTGTTGATTTCGAATATCATCCCAGCCAGGGATAAAATCTTTGTATTTCTACCCGAACATGTAGTATACTGAAACTTATCAGCAACCACTAGTTTAGTATTCTCCCTTTGTGATTAAAACCAATCTAACAATGATATAGGATATCAAGATTTATCAAGTATAGTTATCGTGATACATACCGTTAGGTTAGGCGCATAAGCTAGCTTACGCTTGCAAACTACAAATGCAGTTAGCACTATTCTATACAAACAAAACTAAATTACGATTGAAACTGTTTCGTGCATTTAAATTAAGCTGCTTTCCAATTCTGATTTTTCAGTATCCATAAGTAATATTACGAGAAACCATAACCAAAAAAGACTGTTTCGAATACGTTGATTTCGACACATATTTTAGAGTGCAATCTACGTTTTCATTAATAGACTTCTTACACAATACGTTGCATGATACTCGTAATAAATAGACGCATTATACATGATAAAACGAAACAACGATATCTCATATCCTCTTATATCGTTGTACCTTTGACATTTAATTAGTATCTCTCCTAGTGCAAATTAAACTGACATTCCTCTCTATAATGTAAATAAAGAACTCAAGTAGTAACAACGTCATGCAATTTGTTGTAGTGTTTTGACCCAACACTTTAAGTAGTGACACGTACTTCAGTTAGAAATTAGAATGTCTTCCTTTCACGATTGAGTATCTCTTGCAAGCAATCTTCATATTACGTAACTTTAGGAAAAAAAACTTGTGTTCATGGGAAACAGAAAAAAATAAATAATCTATTTTGAGATATGTCCAATCCACGCGTATCTTAACAACAAAATGTTCTGTATTTCTATTTAACCTTTCCTTTGTTAACATGAACTAAATCTACCTGCAAAGCTATTATTTGAAGTGTAGATGGTACGTGCTACATAGAACTGAACTCTTAATCTCTGTATATCCTTTTGGCATAGAGGTTGATAAATTGTAATGAGAGACGTATTTCAAGTAAATATGCATCAAAGCCATAGGGTTATAAAACCTCTCCACTAGTCAGTATTGGCGCTGCTGACGCGGCGCCACTTGAAAGTTGAGCGAGAGAATGTTTGTTTGGCAATAACACGTATTGTGAGTTGCTATCATATGGCTCTGTGCTACAGTCTTTGGCATTGTTTTAGTTGATTCGTTTGTATTTGAGAAGAAAATGCCGATCTTCTGTGCAGCTTACGGTTGTACTAAGAAATATAAGAAAGGAAGAAATGTATCGTTTCATAAATAAATGATCACTTAATATTATTCCGTGAAAAATGTTTCATTATGTAACACGCTCTTTCGTGTAGTTTATGTCTGCTAGAAATTAAAAAAAATACACATCTTTGATTAGAATTATTTGATGCGAAAGTATTTTATCGTATTTGATTCATAGTTATAAAACTGTCCCTCAGTGCCAGAGAAATATACATAAAAATAAGTATTCCTACATTCAGAAATAACGGATCGTTTTCGTTTAGGCCTATTATTAATAAAGTGGTTATATTCATGTAGTAAAAATCTATCTATTTAAAAAGTTCTAAGCCCATAATGTACTGCTGAATTTTATTGATGGCTTTAAACACCTAAGGCTCAGGCCGAGATAGGGGAGGGGAAAGGATTCGGGAAGATGTCGGCCAGGGCCCACGTTGAAGGTGCCATCCCTCCATTTGCCTGGTGTACCTGAGCGAAAAATCTGGAAAAACCTCAGTCAGGATTGTCGGCCGCTGGAATCGAACCTATGACTTCCCGAATGCTACACCAACGCTCTATCACTGAGCTACGGCGGATCAGTAAGTACTGTGGTGTTGAAAAGACCTGTTAAATTATTAAGAACAATGATGATGATGGTGAGTGTTCTGCTCGAAGGCAGTTCTTGACCTAAGATCCCAGAGCTAGGTGAACCGATTGTGATTTGTCATTGCCTTTCATCGCACAAACAGAGAAACAGTTGAATGATCAAATTGCGCCACGCTGGGAATTACAACCCACGTAGACGGTGGCGCCAGTTCTGCCTCTAGTGGAGTTTTATAACTCTATGATCAAAGCATATTATAGATTGCATTTCTTTCCCTTCTTTGTAAATCCTTTGTTTTACTTTTAGTACTGTATAGGAGTTAAGTGACAAAGAGTCGTAAATTACTCTAAAGCTTCCATCAAAGAGATATTTCGGAAAGTGTCACGTCCTAAAATTTTTCAAAGAATAATATGATAATTAGTGTCCATGGACAGGAATTTTATTCGCTTTGTATGCGGAAGTGATGTTGGTGTGTGTTTCTTATAGTGTAGGCGAATATTTCGTCTCGTAATGCAACCAAATTCGCTGCTCAAATTATAACCTCTGCTGTTCTTAAAACTTAAATATTCGTGATTTTCAAGGAATATGTTATATGAATGCATACACATATGCATATAATATGGAAATCTATACCTGTGCATGTGAGCAATATCTTAATTCAAAATTAAACATGTTTTGCATGATTTTGTAAACATGTTTTACCTGCAGAAATAAGCAGTTTTACTAAGTAGATAATCAAAAACGCATAATTTTAGTGAAATCAATTTTTAAGATCGTACACTGAGAAAAAATATACGTGAACAGATAATGATAAAATGAGACTAGAGGGCTGGAAAGTTGTAACAACATGCCCTTAATGTATTGCAGTTCTGCGAACACGAAATATACGGAATACCATCGAATCTCGAATATTACAACATTCGCAGAACAACAATAAATTACGAAATATGTTGTTTCAGTATTCCATCCTTCTATTCTCGTTTATTTGTCATTTACGTATATATTTTCTCTGTGAAATTCAACGTGTCATTTAGATCAAAAGTGTGGATGAATTAAGGTAAAAAATAGGCGGAACCAGGAGTGGACGCGGGTAGACAGTCGTGTAAGTTGTTATTCATGTTAGTCCTTAATACCGCTTAGCCCAGAATATCGATCTTGGATTGGTTAACTAAGTAAATGGTATCCATATGAGGACGTAATTTATCCAATGCTTCTATGTTGATCATTTTGTAACTGACATTTGGTTATGTGTAATACCTGTATCTGCCATACTTAACATTTAGCGTTGAATCATTTTTGATCTTTACCATTTAGGGGTGTAGTTCCGATTTGAACTGATCTTGAGTATGTTGCTTCTGAGACAAAGTGAGTATATCATCCAAACGCACAGTATTTAATCCACGCTTTCCGTGACTATACTCTCTCGGCTAGTTACTTCTACTTCCATATATTTAACGGCCATTGATTTTCCAGATTTGCAAAGTTGTCGAAAGTCGCATCTCGTAGCTTGTTTACGTAGCTTATGCAGATTGAAATTGAAATTGTTTCATCGAATGGAATTTAAATCGTTAAACGGTGAAGTTGTTCTTCATCGCACTTGGCGTTACCTAAAGCATAATGTATAAGGTGCAGTCAAATTAAAAGGTTCATTTCCATATACAGACTTTATTACTGGATAGAGCTATATAGAGCTAGATAGACCATTGCTGTTGAGGCACTTATCCCACCTTGACACGAGATGATGAATGCCCTGGAAGAAGAACTCCTTAGCTTGAGTATGGAACCACTCTGTCATACCTTGCTGCACTTCTTCATCCGATCCATAGCTGTGCCCGCGGATGTGTTTCTTGAGTGGCCCAAACATGTGGAAATCACAGGGACTCAAGTCAGGACTATACGTGGGGTGGTCTAGCAAATGTAACATTTATTATGGCCTACACATATGTGGATATCAACCGCAAACATCTCCCTCAACACGTTGTCCGGATATTTGCAATTGGACTTTTCATTTGACTGAACCTTATATAAATAGTGCCCGATATTTCCCAGGAATATCGCCAGTTTTTTTATCTTGAAACTTAATGCTTCGCAATAAGTCTCAAATTGGTCCAGATATACAATGCCTATTTGATGATGTACGAGCGTTTCCAAAGGTACGTGAGAATACATACTAAAAGATCCTATAACGATTCGCCAAACGTATCTGTTGTGTTGTCTAGTCTTAATACGCAGTCGTAAGCAGTGCTAGTAGTGTATTAAGTAGAAGTATTATACATGTTAACATTTAGTGCAAATTCAATTCTTCCCGTTTACATGTAATAATCAACGTATTATCGAATATTCGATTTACTTTTAACGATAAAACGAACCACGTACATTCTTGTAGCAATCGAAAACTCAGAATAGTTTATCCTGACAACCGAAAAAACAACACAATAGTAACCGTGTGGCAGGTCTTAAAGTAGCTTAACGTAACAGTATGCCAGATCTCAACATAATTATACTACATAAGGAAATTAATTATATATATATATTACCTTCGAGAATGGACAACTTCAAGTCAAGCCCAGTATAGTCTGCCAACTCGAAAGGTCCCATTGGGTACCCTGCACCTAGTTTCATGGCGATGTCTACATCTTCGAAGGTTGCATCTCCTGAAAGTATGAATTATATTCATTTAACTTATACTTTCCATCATTTAAAACACAAGGTTTAGAATGATTTTAGAGACCCATACATGCAGAAGAAGCTTGCTACATTATTTATTTGGTAAAGAAGTGATTTCTGGAAGAAACACTTTTGTTATAATTCCGATTTGTTTTAAATGAATCGTTATTTGTTAAAAGGGTGTTAGTCACTTTTTTCGAAATTCTTTTTTTTTTTTTTACTTAAATGGATTCTTTGAGGATAGAAGCACCGATATGATAAAAGAACGCATATGCGTACCCCGTACGCAGGATTTATACAGTCTTAAAAACTGCGTTATATATTTAAAGGTCGTAAGCCCAGGACATCAGTTCTTTTAACAAACAACACAAAGAAGTGCAAATCTGCTATGTTGCTCACACTGCGATAATAAAAAAACACACTTAAATTAGTGTTGTGGAAGTGGATCAGGACTTCGTACCTATTTGAATTATGCACAGTTTGAACACTGACGCCAAGAATGATGGAAAGACTCCCCCACCATAAAAACTTAACATGAAAAAATTATGGTACAAAATGTTTTCCAAATATTGTTAATCTTTTATCAATGTGTATTAACTGAATGTAATCACATGTAATATATTTTATATATATAAATACCTACTTTTCAGAAACAAATTGTTTATTTCTCACTAAATAACTATAATATTTTCGTTTTCAAAACAGTTATTTGTTAAAAGCACTCATGTCCAGGACTCTAAATTGTTTCCACAGCAGTTAATTTAAATTGAATTTTAAAAGAAACACTTCATTAATGTAAATTGAATACAAATCTTAAATTCCCGAGTAACACAAAACAGTTATTTATTTTTAGGTTAAAGGGAAAACAGTTCTTTGTGCCTCCTGTAAAAGTTACTTTTTTGGACTAACGCCCTTTTAACAAATAGCGATTTAAATGCATTCATAATGGATATAGACATAATTTTTAAAATATTAAAGTATTTTATTTTTTTTAAATATGCATGCTGTGTAAATACCTACATGTACATAATTCATTAGATAGCTCAATTCAGTTAGAGGCAAGTAGTGCCTTCCAAGAAGAATAGACGTGATTTCATGTTATTTCTCTCCTGTTGGCAATTATAATGCTACAATCTAGATGTTTCCTTGTCTAGTAGAGCTATACATAGTTCAGTTCCCTTATGATAAACTTTAAAATTTTATATCACAGTAATAGAACTTCAGCTATGAAATAATACACAAAAAGTTATGAGTGACTTTGTTTCAAACTATGGACCTTTTTAAAGTTGTATTGAAAATTATAATAAACAAGTACATTATTTACAATACACGCTTACGCTATAGCTATGCATCTTAATCACCTTTACATGCAAATCATTAGATAAAACCTTAACAAAATTTCTTCAGCACTGCTAGTTCTTTTGTGTATTTTACTGCTGCAGTTATTCAACATATACAGTAAGAAAAAATCCTCCTCAACCATCTTCAATCTATTCAAAATAGCGACTTGTACTAATCGGATAAATGTTATCTATTACAAACTCATTCCTTACATGTTCATTTAGACACACTGAAAAGAATATTCTGGTATCAATGTCTTTCTTAGCCTATGTTTAGTTGAGTGTGTAAATCCCTTGAACATTCAACTAAACAATTCTGGAATATGAAATTTTGAATTAAGCAAATTAGACTTCTTTGACGATAGTATGCTGCATCAATTGTAAAATGAGTGAGATTTGGAATATACAACACATCTCTTAGTAGCACGTTGTTCCGAAATTAATAGTTTTTAACCCATATTTACATTGACTTATTTCATTCTTTTTACTTGAAGAATTCCCCCGTGAAAAATTTGCAAAAATGAGATACGATATGGAATGGTACTTAGAGGCTAAGCGGAATGTCAATACAACAAAGTCACGCGAACGTACTCAATGACAGAAGCATGTGAAAATGAATGGTTCACATATATGCATATGGCGGGCTGGGATACGTTTTTGTTGATTATGAATAGCTGTATCTATTGGACAAGTTCGCTTTTGCGTGTCACCTCATTAACTTAACACCCTGTATATGCCTTCAATCTAGGTAGATAGTAGAATATTTAGAAGCAATCAATGAAGTCAAGGTCACTTGCCAACGTAGTGCATATAGATTTAGTTTCATATATTAAAAGTAAAAAGGAAATTTCAAATTGAATATCCTGGTTAACTATATTCATTCTGGATAATCGCTACTTAGGGCACTAGTTGATGGCAAACAATTTCTGAACTGTTGATTCATCATGTGCGGAACATTTTTCTTTTGATCAATAAGATTGTTCACACTAATTGTCTTAAGGGTCTAGAAACTAACGCTTACATTTTTCGATATTTAAAAGCTTCAGAAAAACCAAAAAACAATACTATTGTTTATCATCAATATCACTTTGGAAAAGAGCAAAATATGTTTGCGGAGCTCTATGAATCAAAGTAATTTGGAGTTTGATAGCCAGCAAATTATGGCATCAGAGACTGGAATGGTCGTTTGACGATGAGGCATATCTAATAAATCTTAGTGTTTCAGGACAGCTAATTAATATTTCGCTTCAATGGAGAATAAGAGACGTGCTCTAGACAGTTTTGTTTGTCATTGCAATGGTAAGGTAGTGGAATACGATTGTTTGTTGGCTCATAGAAATTGAAATATATAATATAAAGATGACACCTTCAAAACTTCAAAAGATTTAGATACGACCCTTGGTCAGATCGACAACGAAATAACTCGGCTAAAAATAAATTCCTTGTTTAAAATATATGATTTCATCATATTATAGTTTTATAATCAGTATATTAACTACATTTCAAAATGGTAATATTAATTTTCGTCTTTGTATAATTTTCAATAATAGACTACATTGACGATGAGCTTAGAACAAACTCTTAAAAACGGATAATATTAATACATTTAGAATCTAAGATTATTCTGCTATTTCATAAAATTTCGTTCTCACAGTGTAAAATTACATGTATATTTGGAATAATTTTCATCTAAAATTCTTACCCTTCTCCACCATACGGAAAGCTTCGGATGAATATGGAATAAGAAGCCTGTTGACGACAAAGCCTGGAGTATCCTTACATGTGATTGTTGTTTTACCAATAGCTTTTCCCCACTCTATCATCTTCTGATAGGTATCTTCTGAGGTTTCAGGAATACGTATCACCTTCAGATGACGTAAGAGTGAAATATAATTAAAAATCTATTCTAACTATAGGAAGTTTATGGTATAGACAGTGCTACTACGTATATTATATAAAGTTAATAGTATTGTATTTCTTTTTGTTTGATAGTAACTGGTATGAACGAAAAAACGTTAAAGATTGAGACAATTCGACATAAGGAATAACTTGCATAGACTCGTAAGTGGCGATAAGCATTACGTAACAAATATTACTCTAAAACATTATGTTGGATCGAAACCTAAGTTAAAAACATTTATGTATTCAGTTGTAATTTTTTATTAAATCATATGTTATTGATAGCTAATTTTGGATCTTCTGGCAGACAATTGAACATTTTAATACAAGCACAAATAAGTTTATACACTTAGGATGGGCCAATGAACCTACAGAAGTGCGTATAGTGAAACTGTCGTGATTTTGGAAGACCAACATCGAGAAAAGATTTGAGTTTACAGTGCGATTCGAACTCACGACATTCAGATTTGTTTGTTGTCCGCCACTCTATAGATACCCCACAGGTTCTTCTGCTGAACGAAGTACATTTTACTAGTTCTTTTATGTTACGAAAACAATTTCTGAAATAAAGTCGTTTATGCAGACTTTAATTGTAAAATGGGAAATCTTGATCCTGTGTTAGAGTAGAGTTATGAAGAAGGTTGATTCGTGGTTTTTCAGAAGCGAGTCACCTCAAGAGTATCATAATAATGTGTACTTTACTGTTCGCGTCGATGACATTTCTCAAGCAAAGTGGCTGCCAATTTCCCAGGAAGTACGTTAGTTTAAACATAGGTTCGACTAGTCTTGATTTTTCCTTAATGATAAACTAATAGTGATGTTTCCTGTTGGATTACTAACTGGAACGCCAGGTTTCTAAAATAAAACTTCTTTTTAACAACTTCCTTTTTTGTTCGTACTTATATTTCCTCCCTTTTTCTTGCTTTTGTATTTTTCATCATTTTACATAATTTTCAAAATTGTACACATTTCCCGAGAATAAGTTAATTCAAGTTATGTAATTATTATTTTCTTTCATTATACAGAATACAGAGACCAAAAGCGCAACGTGTCATCGACCTGAGCAGTAAAGTATACACATCATTATTCCTGAAGAGGCTCGCTTGCGAAAATCAACATTTAAGCAGGCTTAATAGCTCTAAAACAGGATCAATGAGCTTTCACAGTTAAGAATTTTAGCATATCAGTGCATTTACTTAAGAAACTGCCTTCGTAACATAAAAGGACTAGTAAAATAGAAGATAGTTAGGGGTGGCGCGATAGAGCAGTCGGTAGAGTGACCGAATTCAAACAAAATTGACCGTCGTAGGTTCGAGCCCCAATCCAGATATTAGAAACCTTTTTTCGCCACAAACTAGATGTTTAACAAGACAAGTTTGTAGTAAGTTTGGTGTGCAAAGTTTGAAGTAAATCTCGCATATGTCACCTAGTAAATTTATAACAAACTTGCAATGCAAAACCTCGTACAAACTTACTACAAGTTTGGTAGCTAACTGGGACGTACGAACGGATAAAAACTATTCCTTATTGTGTATGTTAATGAAATATCTCTCCAACATTTAAGTAGCGAATAAACATTGTCCGGTGATTTCTGTTCGACACGCACGTCCGAAAAAAAGTTTTTAGTCAATGTAGACTAGGGGAAAATGTACAGTATGCGTAGTTTGATTGTAATCTCACCATTCAGGTTGCGATTCTATCAGGATTTCTCCGTTGAACATTGGAATATAAAACTAAATAGGATTTTGCACTTCTTTTCCCACGTAAACTCTGTTCGTGTCTTATATTCTTATTTATAAGATTTTGCCACAAAAATCAAATTTCAAGAATTTTAAATTTACTTCAACACTTCGCCTTTCGCCTTTTACACCTTCGTGTAATTTATGAACAAGAAATAAATTATTTAACAATAGTATTTTATTTTAATAAAAATAAAAACAATTACAATGCCTAATTCTGTGTTGTCTATAGTGCGCACATCGTAGGATGACAGTTTGTTTACAAGCAATATTGCAGATGCGAGTTTCAAACAATCAGTCTTCTTTCTCGCCTCGCCATTGGATTTCACAACGCTTGGTTGGAGTAACTCTATGGATATGTATTTACAAAAACAAACCAGCAAAGGCTCAGTGACTTGCGTTGTTGTCATTGTAAGCGACAAATAGCCCCAGCACGGGTTAAAAACAAATGGATTGACCCTCAATGCGAGTCTGAAATTAGACAGAGCAGACGAAACATTTCTCGATAACTCATAAATCTGATACACCAACGTTTCGTTCTTATGAGGTGAAAGTGTTGCAAACCGTTGATATGAAACATTGGTCTAAATTGTCATTGGGTACGAAAGAGAGACTTGAACGTAACATTTCCTTTTTGTATTAATCTTGCAGGGTTTTCTTCATCTTTCTGTGGTGATATTATTCGTTTCTGGGTGTGTGTGGATATTTTATAAACTTCTCGGGGTGCATGAAGACTGTTCTTTTACACCTTTAGAACTTTAGGAGGGTATTTTTCGTTCTCTGAGCAAGGTAATATAGCTCCGCTCACCCCCTTAAAGAAGCACTGAAGATGTTATTAATGTTCTAAACGAGATTGTGAATTGCTAAAGGCGGGCGTTAAAACAGAGTTTAGAATAAATAGAGTTACAATAGACACCAGTAATTTGAACCCTGACCAACCCCCCACGAAAGCAAGCATGCTAACCATTCAGCCAAGCATAAACCCAAAACAACTTATGCGATAGTATGAGATAATAAATTGAATTTTTAAAATGTCGGAAAGATCGATAATGGTGATTTGTTTTCACTATCAACGCTTTCTTTCTAAATAGGTGTACTATTTATAATTCCGTCCTTTTTATCGAAAGAAAAGGAACTGAATTTTTGAATTTTTATGGCCTTTAGGTATCTAAGGCTCAGGCCGGGAAAAGGGGAGGGGAAAGGATGCGGGAAAGTGTCTATATTAAAGTTGCCATCCCGGCAATTACCTGATGTGATTCAGTAAAAACCCTGGAAACCCCAGTCAGGATGGTGGGCCGCTAGGATCGAACCCATGACCTCCCGAATCTAGCGCCTACGCTCTACCACTGAGGTACGGCGACTCGGTGTTGAAAGAAAATGAGAAATGAGGCGAAGTTGATAGCAGCTTGAAAGAAAACATACAGTATAAGCAACATAAACCTCATTACATTACGAGAAAAGGAAGGCCTGTTGACGTGATCACTTGTGAAAATATAATATTATGTGCTATGCATTTTAGTTATTAAAATGCCTTTTAGTTATTACGTTCATTAGATACACATAATATATGGATTATTGATTCAAATTAATGTTAAATGAAACCCACAAGCTAAACGCCCGATTATCCAAGCAAATGACGGAGCAGTTGACATAACCGAGAAAAGCTGTTGATCCATTTCTTTTTTATTTAAGGTCTTTAGGCAACTTTGGCGCAGGCCAAGCGAATGATGAGAGAATTGGTGGAATGAAGAAAGTGGGTTGAACGGGAGAACCCCGAGAATACCCACGTACACAGTGTTGGTCCACCACAAAAACTACGTAATATAAGCCGGGATCGAACGGCGCCAGAAATCAAAGCTCGATAACTGAACCACGGCGGTCCCCGGGCCAATGTTGCTCAACATTGTTTCTACACAGCATTAATGTATCATAACTTCCCTTCAACGTAAGTCTATTTTCTAAACAGTGGAATCAGGTTCTTTAAACATACAGCGTACCACAGATTAACTTGTACCATAAACCCAGTGTTCGATTTGTGTAATTTCCTGAGAGGGGGAAGAATTAGTGAGATATGTATTATACGGTATTTTGGGATCGTCCATATCCCAGGTTAGAGGTATATATCTGTAAAAAGTACCAGAAAGATTTTTGCCGAGAGGGGGATAATCCCAACCATCCCCCGCTACAAATCGAACACTGCATAAACCTATCTAATTCCCAATCTGTTACTGCTTTCAGTGTTATGATCTGGGTCAAATTAAGTAAGTTGGAACCACTGCGCCAGCGAAAGGACAGTTGTCCAAGGTTCAGTGAGAGACAGAAGCGGAGACTTGGTGTGCAGGTTCGCTGACTGAAATGTATTACCAAAACATTCTTTCAAGCTATCTTGCGCAAGCTATACAATCATCTGCATATTAAGTTCAATCTTCATTAGTTAAGACATTGCAAAAATAACGAAGCACTAAATTTACATACCTCTAAAAGTTTCATGACAGGAACTGGATTGAAAAAATGAAGTCCTCCAAATCGGTCCTTTCGTTTCGACACACTTGCAATCTCTTGAACTGATAAGGATGAAGTATTGGATGCAAATATTGTGTGATCTGGAGAAATCTGTAAGTAAAAAAAAAAAACCTAATATTTGAATAAGAAGAAATTTGTGACCAAAAAGTTAATTTTGTATATTATTAATTCAACTCAAAAGTATCCTACAAATATATGAAATTCCCTATCCTACACGATCGACTTAAAATTGTTTATATTTGTATATATACATAGTTAGATTAGTGCTATTATCAGGGTACACTATCCCATAAGATAAACTATACTATAAGTACTTATCCCATAAGATAGCAAGTAACTAACCAACATTACTAAACAAAATATTCATTCATCTTTACTTGCATCTCATCATTTGAGTATTCATTTAATGCATATGCATATACGACCGTGAGCTCACAGCAGGGGCAGTACAGATGTTTAATTATATATATAATACTCTGGTTCAAAATAACATAGATTTCGTTTAAATTTATAACACACACATATATCTATATATATAATTATCTATAATTCATTTAGAATACATCAATGATACGTTTTTAATATGTTCCAGCTGATTCGCTTGTTAATTATAGAATGGTTAAATTTAAAAGGAGCATTTATAGTTATCCCATAAATTCTTTTGATACATTTTTTTAAAGTTATGTAGTATTATAATGTCATTATTCAAGAATGAATGAATTAATTCATTGTACGTTTCAAGTAAATGCTTTTTAACACTATTTACTTCGTAATTTTTTTAATTAACATTTGCATAGTGTAAACTATTTTTCGTTCTTGCGTCATGATTGTGAAAATCTGAGTTTTTCATAAAGTGGATATTTGAATAAATTATTTTAGTACATAGCTTGAACACATACATACCTTTCCTATACCGTACATCATAATCTATTGCTAGTATTTTCGTATCTATAAATAATTTGGACGTTGAATAGTAGTATGGTAAACTATATAGTAACTTAATTACTTTTTGTAACCCTTGAATTAGTGCTTTATTATATTGAGTTGTATTGAATAATAAGATAGTAAGATAGACAAAGTGACTATGTATCATTGCATAGTATATCATCCTTTCTCTAAAGCTGTTAAAATGTTAGTGAAGCAATTAAGTACTCCTACTACAGATGGTACTTTATTTATTAACTGTTTCAGTTGCTCATTCCAATTCAGGTGCTGATCGATAATTACTCCTAGATACTTACTGACTCTTTCTAACTCAATATTGGGTATTAATACTTGGTCTTCTGTTTTAATTTCAGTCATAAGTCTATGAAATATTGTGTATTTTGTTTTCTTAGTATTTAATACCTTTTCATTTTCATAGAGCCAACTTTTCAAAAGGTTTAGGTCTACATATTTCGTCAATTGAAGTTGCAGAATATATTAATGTTAAATCATCAGCATACATATATAGTTTTCCTAGAAATTCTACTCCCCTTATATCATTAATATGGATTAAGAACAGCAATGGAACCAAAACAGAGCCCTGAGGAACACTACAATTAACTTGCATCTTGCCACTAAATTCATTATTAACAAATACAAATTGCTGTCTGCTATTAAATTAATTTTCGAACCAATTTAATGCTGTTCCACGTATACAATAATCATGTAGTTTTGTATCAAAATGCTATGACTTGCAGTATCGAACGCTTTTCTGATATCAATAAGTAAGGCTGCAGTAGCTTTACCTTCATCAAGCTTATTCGTTACTTCATAATCTATTGCCGCGGTTTGTGTACTTGATTCTTCACGGAAACCGTATTGATGTATATAGAACAAGTTTATATTGTGTAAATATGCCGTTAATTGACGATACACGATCTTCTCTATTATTTTGGATAATGCAGGCAGAATTGATATGGGGCTATAGCTATCAGGATCTGTTTATACACCTCCTTTACATATAGGTATAATTTTAGCTGTTTTACAAATTATTGGATATGTAGCTGTTTGGATAGAATAGTTTATGAAGTCAGCTACGTATGAACTAAGACGTAATTAGTGTGTTTTAATTAAATTCATCGACAATGAGCCGTTAATTTGTGTGTTTACGTTTTCAGCATATTTATTACTGATATAATATCCGCTTCTATCACCGGATAAAAATAAAATGATTTAAATGTTTCATTTAAATTTACAATATTGTTATTTTTACTTAGGTTAAACATATTAGCATTAATATACACTTTGTTTAAAACCCTCTCTTTAATTTCAGTATAATATTTATGAAATACATTTTGATAAAGATAAAGATTAATTGAATTTTATGGAAAACATTTGGAATATCTACTTGCTTTGTTTCTTTCTTATCCACGTACAGTTTGTCATGGTAGTTGACTTGTTTGGACATGAATTAGCTACAATTTCTCGAATAGTTCTCCAAACATTCCTGGGATTATTCACTGTAATTACTATTCTTCTCTGATGGTTTTCATTTCTTAATATTCTTTTTCGTTTAGTTACTTTGTTTCTAATTAGGTTGTATTCACCTCTTAGAATTTAATTCTGGGGATATTTCTATATAAGACTATGTAAGAAGTCTCTACGTTTTATTAACAATAGGAGAGCGTTAGTTACCCATGGGTGTTTTTCATTATATTTATTATTAATAAATTGATTTTCACTAGTCTGTGATCTATTTATACCATCATTAATATCATGGTCAGAATTATTGTAATATTCGTCAATATCATCCCCCTCAAAATTGAAGCTAGAATTTTCAAAGGAATATGCCAACCTTGCATGGTCAATATGCATGTAATTTGTTCTACGTTCTTTCCTTTCTTTGAAATGTTTTACTGAATTTTGTGTGTTCAATATTAGCAAATTATGATCTGGATTATTCCGGATTAGTTCCATAATGCAACCATTCCCAGATTAAAATGACTGAGTTCACACTATTTGAAATATATTGCATTGAGTAACGTATTAATCATCAGCAAAGCATTTCTCAATACTAAATAGCATTATTCTATAAGACAGAATATCTTCAAAGACATTACGACATAGTAAAACCACATTTACATACATCGTGTAGTCAAAATTCATATTCCGCTATTAATAAAATAGCTTACGTTTTCTTTCAAGTTCATCAATCCTTCCTGATATTGAAGCTAGAAAATTGACACAATAAAACATTAGCTAAAGATATTCGTAGCATCACTAAATTTTAAAAGTTTGAAGAAGTGTTTACATTGTTTAAATCTAAAACAAAAATATTCGTACTTTTTCTTTCATTTTGTTCATGAGTTCGGAGGCTCATTCCATTACACTAAAACTCTGAATATCTTTATCTATCATTTCACCTTCCCTCGGAGTCAACGTAAGTCACTAAGTTCCCACAAATACACTTGCATAGTTAAGATTTCCATATATTCACTGAAAGTATCAAATTAAAGTTCTATTGAAGTGTATTTGTTCCAAGAATGCGCGAATCAAATTATTTCATATTAAATGTTCTTATTCGCATGAATATATTTTTAAATCTAAATGCTAAAATATCACAGTTACGATATGTAACAGTTCTACATATTTAGTCATTCACAGTTGCTCACACGCTTATAATGTAATGATCAATATATGCAGTCCTCTATGATTTTTACATCTTTTTCCACTTCTTTAGCGTACCCTTTGCTTAACCAAACTTGCCATATGGGCTTTTTCGATGTTAAACGTGAATGTCTTATAAACTTTGCGTAACCTATCTCGCACAGGAATTCGTCAATGGTTTCTTCGATGTGGAATTCGTTTGTTTCTCGTTATTCAGAGTCTGTTGGAACAGTTACTGGATCCGCCTCTTTATTAGGTAATGGAGATGATTGTCTTCACTGTCTGTTTATCTACAAACGATGTCTGATCTTTTATGTTGGTGCCCAATTTATTATCAATCCATTATCGGAAATTATGCTGTTGTTTGTTTAATTTGGTAATGTTTCATGCAGTCTATTCACTAATCTTAAGACATATTCAATCTGAGAGTTCTCCTTTCTTGATGTTGTCTCTCTAAATTGACTAGAATATCTTGGTCCATTAGCATGTCCACTTATATTCATTTGTACCTTGCCTTGATTTGCATTTGGGTTTAACGTTCTCCAATTACCATATCGTTGCCAACTGAACAATCTTTTTCTCCAGTCCTCCAATAAAGTATCCATACCAGGGAGGACCTATAATGGGTAATGATAATTCATTTGATGTTATCATCCATTATGCCGGGATGGTACCTTGAACTTAGGCTCTGATCGACTGCTTTTCACATCATTTTCCCGACCCTACCCCACATGAACCGTACATGCCTAAAGTCCATAAAATAAAATTCAAATTCATAGACATATAGCGAACATATGTCTTAACTACGAAAGAAAGTTAATGTTTGGATATGAGCTAAAGGAATCACTGCTACTGATACAGATTATATTAGTTACCAAATAGTTGCTTGACTTCAACCAGTGACTGATGCAGAGAGTGGGAGTGGGGCACGCACGCCTCAAGGAAAAAGACTTGAATTTTTATAGCAGTATTTAACAATTTATCTAAGGAAAAGCTTCGACTTGTTTCCAAACAAATATAATTTATCTAAAAAACATATCAAATTTTAGGGATTCCATGATAAAACTTAGCAATATGAGCGAAATATGAAACATTTATACTTTAAAAAAATCACGTAGCGATAAATGTCCCTGACCTATTCCACCTGCGCCTATCCACCACGAAAATCCTGGATCCGCCACTGGCTTCTCACCTTCTCACTACCTGATTCATCTTTGCACGTTAACGTTACAATGCTGAATATATCTATAGAATAAAATAGGGTTTAAAAGTTCGTAATACAGGTTTCTTAAGTAGCTACTACTCAAGCAATAAAAGAGCAACCACTATATGTCGGAATATTTAACAAATAGAAATATCATTTTCAGATCTGACCAAGAATTATGCGATTTTGATTTACTGCAGCTCATGAGTTCTTATTAATACATTAAGTTCACTTTATTAAAAATAACAACTAAAGATTTCATATGAATTTACAAATGCTAATACTAATGTTCTTCTTTGTCGATACTAATTAGAACAAAAGTTGTTAATTTGTCTTACTGCGAAGTATACAATTTGTACAAACAGCTTGTTTTCGGATGTCACTGAATGTTACCGTTTAATTTAGGACATTTTTTGATTTCATACTTTGTAAAGTGATATAAATAGTTACTTTACAATGCAGCCGACGTAATGTAATTATTTACACTACTTTTTCTTTGGCTAGATCGTCTAGATTCGAACCCTGTCTAGACCTTCCTTTCTGATTGAACTGTTTCTGGAGATGTACAATTCCACAGTCTTACCAGACGAATATCAATATCAGGTGCTGTTAGCAAAGTGCAAGGATATATTTCCATTTTGGGACCACCTTAGTAGAAGGAGTAAAAGGACACAGAAAGGAAGGAATCAGAAACTAAAAAGATTATAAGCAAAATCGAAAAGAGTAAACTTCAAGACGTTGGATCAAAAGCAGCGGAAAATAAAGAAAAAAATCAATGATCCTTGAGTCGGGGTGACATTAACACGCAGAGAAAGCGAGCACGGTAATCAACCGTTGTGCGAAAAACGTCAAAGAAAACAAACAAGCAGGAGGAGGGCGACGCATAGGACGAAAATGACATAGAAATCATGGAAGGGTAAGGAACAAATATAAATAGATAGTAATAGATAAATTGCTTGCTAGTGAGAACAAGGTCGGAAATGTTAAAATTCAAATTTCTGAAATATATGTGATATATCATTTCTAGAGTGGCAACAATTGAAGGAGAAAAGTAAGGGAAAGGAAGGAAAACGAAAGAAAAGAACTACTGGTGAGGGTGTCAACGTTAGATTTTGATTTGTAGAACTAACCAATGAAACGCTTCAAAAAAACTAATGAACGGTTGAGAGAGAGTGAGTTGCTAGCCGCGAAATGGGAAGGCAAAGTTGAGAATCTAAAGCGTGAACATTTAGAACTGAAAAATAATCACGAAAGAGAAGAGAAATCACTTTTTCCAGCATTAGCAGATTGGAAATGAGACAGTAGGCAGCAGAAACTATAAAAAAAAACATGAAGAAGGAAGTCTGAAAGAAAAATAAAAAGATGTGATCAATTGAACAAAAAAGAGATGCAAAGAATGAGGGAAAATACAGAAAGTAAATGGGAAGCCCATGCATCCTTTGTGAAGGCAATAAAAAATGAAAGATCACAACCTTCAAAAAAGACCAGGATGATGGAAGAAAATAAAGTTAAGCAAACATAATTAGGCCGAAACCAGGAGAAACCTGGAAAGATTTGAGACTTGAGTTTAAAGAATAATCAAAAGAAACGACAAAATAAATTTCGAGATGAATCATGCGAAGAAAGCCTTGATGACAAGTAACGCAAAAGCTGACGAAAACTGATTCACCACTCATTTTGAGATCATAAAGAAGTTCAAGTATGAACGATAAATGAAGAAGAATCTGTTGATAATTATGTACTTAATTCCTTCCGAAATGAAGGAAGAGGAAGTCATTGACGAATTGGTTGAGGAAATCCTGGAGGGCACAACAAGCAAATACCAAGGAAGAAAATGAAACTACGATTTTAAGGGTGGACCTAGGGGGAAGGATTTTTACCATTTGGTGTTCCGAAGACGTTTCGAGTTTGGAAAAATGTAATATATATATATATAAGCAGCATGAAGCAATATCAGTAAAGGATTACCCGTATTCTTCAGGAAGTCATCTGAAACTACTCTTGGTTGGTGCCAACGGAGCTCATTTACCAGTATTGTATCTGCATAACGAAATTTCACATATGACTGACGTTTGGTGTATTTCTTGGCCGTATCTGCATCAAATGAGATGTAATGTTACAAATCATGAAGAACACTTCAACTTAAATTCATACAGAAAAAACACTCGTAATTCTGTTTTTCGTGGTTCACGTTGACACAATCCTCTTCAACAGCGTTGCACCTACTAACGGACCGGATAGCAAAACATGTCCTATATACCAACGGTGATGACGTGGCGTAGCACACTTGAAATCGGTGAACCAATACTTGTGGTTCAGAGAATGTTTTTCCACCATTCGTGTAATTGGACAATTGAATTCCACCAATTAAATACACTGCACTGCCATAAGCACAAAATCTCATCGTAGAATCACAATAATAATACAGTGTTGAAATTCCACCCATCCTCTTCTTTTGGTTGTTCAGTTAGTCACACTAGAGTAATGCCGAATTTTACCTTCAAACCATATCCTCTCCAATACCCTAGCTAGGCATGAGCCAAAGATCCTACAGTCCATAAGTAAAGTGCAATTAAATAAAATTAATGTACTACCCGAAATTCTCTAAACTTCTATCAAATCAAAAAGGAAAATGTAGTCATGATATTGTTAACAGTGCTAAGGAATGTCACTGGTAAAGACAGCCTAACATTATTATTGTGAATGATTTCTTAAATCATATTCGTCTACCAGTTTCGTATGAATAATCTTAATTATTCTTAAAATTTCGTCTACCAGTTTCGAGAAACGGGTTGAGAAAGTGCGAGGACATGATACGAGAATAAAGGTAAGGAAAATAATATATAT
>JAGDQP010014759.1:2118-44365 GCA_022664845.1 Lepisma saccharinum | reverse complement strand
CAGAATTTGTCTCGATAATAATGTCAGATTTGTGCAGGGGATTGCACACTAAATACAGCAGAGTAGAATTCCATTCGTATTAAGCCAAATATTTCCCCTTGTGGGTACGGAAAGGGGGAACTGCTCTTTAAGAGCGGATTTTCATAAAAGAAAAGATTAGAAATTTCCACTCGAAAAAAGATTGGATCTATGGTAACTATTTTCGATGGCAATCTAATCTTTTAGAATAATTTCACATTTATTTATATGAAATTTTATATATAAGCAATAAAATATTTAGAACGTAAAAGGAAAGAAAAAGGAACCTTTATTCATAATTAGTAAAAAAAAGTAGTGTTCTTATGAATGAAAAATAGAAACAAAACTTGACCTTGGCGGGGATTGAACTTCCTATTTCCCGGTAAGAGATTCAGCGCTCAATCGCCTACGCTAGCCACGCAACTGCGAGAAATCATCTTCGAAAGGATTTCATTCGTTCCGTCAGGTACTTTCAGGTATGAAGAATAAATTACACCTGTAAAGCATCGGAATCCCATTAGAAAGGACCTAGAGTCAGATGGTTTTAAACCACAGTAGAAAACATCATACAAACTTGCTCTGGTATGATAAACAGAATAATGTAAATATTTTCAGTAGTTATAAGGTAATACCACTTCATTTCCACTACAATGATATGTATATACTCAGAAAAGGTCACTTAAGCATAAACTATAAACTTTGGTAGAATAAAACAAATTCGCAACTGTAAATACGTGTAGTCCATTTCAAAAAGTGCACTTATCCACAAAAATGTAAAATTGAGATATTCACATTATTGAATTCGTTTCATTATTTTCTACCACATTAATATGGCTTTGTCATTCCAGAACGTCTGTAAAATAATTTAACTACCATAAGGAAGTAAAGGATAGAAACAAAAGTTGACAGTATATTTTGTATATATTTTATATTTTCTAATCTTTTTCTGGAGAAAAGTAAAGTGTTCGTAAACCTAAAGTTCTACCATACCATTTCTAAGATATATATGGCTGCAAACTTTCCCTAGTTTTGAAAAATAAGAAGTATATTACAAGTGGTTTTGTTGATTTCCCAACGTATATGGCGCGTGGACAAGGGCGGTTTAAGAAATGAACTACAAATATGGGGCAAAAAACTTAACAAAAACATATTGTATTTATTTGAACACGTGCATGAATTACACACTCCTAAGGAGATACTTTTACTGTTGAAAGCATTATATTCTCAGAAACTCCCAAAGATCTGATATTGACTTAGAGCGAATATACGTACTTTCTGCTTCAGTTTCATATTTACCTTTAACACCACTTTTGCTTGTATACTTTGAAATGCAGAGTTGCTTGAAAAAGAGAGTAAAGTTCATCCGCGTTTGCTGCTCAGTTAGCAGGATGAGTTTCCAAGAGAAAGAGAAAAAAGTAAACATAACTCTTGCTTTTTCATCTGTGGCAGGATTTTAAGCTTGAAGGAAGCTTTCTCTCTGTGATGTTCCTTTAAGACTTTTAAGGCAGAGCAGTATTCCACGTCAACGAAGTCAAGAGCCAATAATAATCTTTCCTCGTGTCACTAAAGTTAGGAAGAGATTTTCATACAATGAGAACAATCCCTATCGTTCTACCCTTCAGTGCTTTTGAGCGATGTTGCAAAGTTAGAAATAACCTCTGCAAGTCCTAGACTATTGTGAGAATGCTAATTACCTTCTTCCTGGGATTCTTCAAGCTATTTGATCGACTGGCTCTCTCTTTCCTATGTAGGGAATTTTCTCAGAACTTCAGAAACTTTAGAGACGTTATTGAAGAAATCCTCTCTACCTGGATCTTTTTATCTTCCAGGAAACATTAATTTGTGTTGGACTTGAACCGCAACAAAAGTAGACACCCATAGAACCTATCTTGAACAAAGGTTCCAGAATAAAAAGAAGTAAAAATCCTTTATTATGTAACATTCTGAACTATAGTTAACAAAAGTTCATATTCGATCTCGTTTGTTTTTTGTAGCATAAACACGTTTACAACACCTGCTCTTTCCTAAAGAAATGTCTACAATGAGTCCATTTAATATCTATCTATATACGAGCTTAGTTTAATGCACCGACAAATTTCGAGGAATGGCGCACATAAAAGAAAGAGGAAACCTTATTCACCGGAGTGAAAATTCTGCCCCATTTCAGAGATATAAGCTTCCGAAACCGTCAGAAAATGATCTTTAGAACAAAAAATTTCTAAGATTACTAACAATAGAATTAATGAGTCATGTTATGTTCAAAGACTTTAAACCTCCTATATCTAAAAAATGCATACTCCGAAATTCTGCAATGGTTGTGAAAGGGATTCTTAGAAATTCTCTGAAGTAAAAGTGGTTCGAAATGAGTATGAATAAGAGAATATTCCATTTGTAATAAGAACTCGTTTGCGTCAAGTCGATATCTCAAACAAATTCCATACGACGAACTACTTTAACATAAATGCTTGTTTACATAACAAATTACATATATCCAACGCACGTGTGGGTTATATGTTAGGAACGAGAGAGAATATCATTCCCTAATTAGCATCTAGCAACTCGAGTTTCTATTCTCGGGACGGGCGTAAGCCATAGTGCTGTTACCGCCCATAAAATTCATTTTATCTTATCTTATCGAGTTTCTATTCATTCCAGAAACGCCTAAGCTTGTAATTAATATCTAGGATGACCAAATGTTCTCTTTTACTCTTTTTAGTTGTTGAAAGAGGCATTAATTTTTTTTTTAAATATCACTGAATGTAATTTTTTCAAGCGGTCGCATTCATTTTGTCGACAGATCATCTTGTCGACACCACTTTGTCGACAGGTACGTTTCGTCGACAGCTCACTTTGTCGATAGGTACGTTTCGTCGACAGATCAATTTGTCGACAAGTACGTTTCGTCGACAAGTCATTTTGTCGACAGGTACGTTTCGTCGATAGCTCATTTTGTCGACAACTCATTTTGTCGATAGGTAAGTTTCCTCCAGTAATAATTTTGTGAATATATAAGTCCATCAGCAGTTCAAATTTTAGACGGTTCATTTGGCCTACAGCTATCTTACGTTACAGATTTTTAACGGGAAATTGCATTTATATTCATCTGCATTTGTAATTTCATGTACGTTTTACTCCTATTCTCAATCTCGTATTTCACAGTGAAGGGTATCGGGAGAAAACAGAGAATGTCCATTTCTAGTAATTTTGTGTCGTATAACTCATTATAAAACTATGAAACTACGAAACTATCAAAGAACGAAGGAAAACACCCATAAATGACCACACGAGACAATATTATGTATGTGGACCCCAGAAGTCAAGGGATCTTCACGAGTTGGTCACGACAATATAAGAAAAAGCTTTTTTTAAAAAAGTAGCTTTTTAAACCCAAATTGCCGCCACAAAACCCATTTTCCAAACTGTTGGAGCTTGACACACCAAATTTGGTATGAAGGTGTATACAATATTAAGAGAAGTTATAATAAATGGGACAAATTTCCGCCGAAGCCCCCTGGGGGGATGGGGTAGATCTGCATCATGGAGGCGCAGTCCCCAGAGATTCTGGTTACAATAAAGGAGGGGAAGCCCCCAAAACTTACGAAATTGGAGGTGTATACCCAACGGGAGACTGGGGGCAACGTCCCTAAAGAACCAAAGCGAGTCCAAATACTATAAAAAAAAACATGGTCACTCACTGACTCACTCATCAAAATTCCCTGGCCAAACTACTAGAGCTAGAAACACCAAATTTAATTTAAACGTGTCTGATCAAGTATGGATAAAGGAAAAAATCCGACATTTTGACAACGTCCCCATCTTGGATTCAAAATGGCCGCCACACCTATTGTTGTATAGAGTGCATAACCTAAACGGCTGGAGCTAGAAACACCAAATTTGGTTTGAAGGCATAACACCACTATTAGGTGACGAAAATATTACAAAATGTATCCAGAGACACCATCTTGGATCCAAAATGGCGGACCCAAAATCCATTTACCACACCGTTTGAACTAGAGATACGAAATTTGGCATAAAGGTGTATCATCAGGGATATACAGATGCTTATCAGAATAATGGAAACACCTGTAGTTGGCAACACGTCAGATGTATGGGTTGGCAGTGGTGTCGTGGCGACCGCAGCGCCGGACTGCTGGTGGTGGTGTGTTAGGTCGGTCTCCATACTACGTCAGGCGTCGTGGAACAGGAGTGTGCAGTGGCTGCAGCAGATGGAGGTAGTGTAAAATGGGAGACCTCTCAGAGTTTCAAAGAGGGCAAATTGTTGGTGCGCGGTTATGTGGAGTGAGTGTGACGGCAGTGGCTAGTGTGTTAGGTGTGTCACCAGGGACAGTGTTGAAGGTGATGACGGCCAACACAACACACGGGAAAACCACATCGGGGAAGCGGAACAGTGGGCGGAAGAAAAGCATCAGTGACAGGGCACGCCGGGTATTAAAGCGCATTGTCACGCGGAACCGTCGTGCCACTGCGGCGCAAGTGACGGAGGAACTCAATCAGCACCTCCCCCAACCTGTTTCGACAATCACAGTCCGCCGCGAATTACATGACATGAACTTACGGGGTCGTGTTGCACGGGCCAAACCTCTCATCAGGGACCAGAACGCTTTAGCACGCCGCAAATGGTGCCGCGACCATGCAACTTGGACCGTTGACGACTGGAAACGTGTGGTATGGTCGGATGAGTCACCATTCACCCTATTCCAAACCACGGGCCGTGTTTATGTGTGGAGAACGCCCAAAGAAGCGTATGATCTGCAGTGTCTCCGCCCAACTGTGAAACATGGCGGCGGCACGGTGATCCTGTGGGCCGCAATATCATGGTTTTCATTGGGTCCTGTGGTCACACTTCGCGGACGCATCACTGCCAACGATTATGTCGCAATTTTAGGAGACCACTTGCATCCTATGGTCCGGATGTTGTTCCCGGACAATGACGCCATATTCCAGGATGATAATGCACCCATTCACACAGCTGGAGTTGTTGCAGCGTGGTTTGAGGAACATCGGGATGAAGTTCAACACCTCCCCTGGCCCGCCCAATCCCCAGATCTCAACATAATTGAACATCTGTGGTCCATCTTGGAAACACGACTCCGGCGACGATTTCCACCTCCATCCTCTCTCACAGAACTGGCCGATGCCCTGCACGAGGAATGGTGTAATATTCCACTTGCTACCATTCACGACCTCTATGCCTCCATCCCACGTCGCATCAAGGCTGTTCTGAAGGCGAAAGGTGGCCCGACACCATATTAATCTGGTAAGTTGCACTTTCGCTCAGGTGTTTCCATTATTCTGATAAGCATCTGTATATATAGGACAATATTACAACATTTTGAAAAAGTTACCGTCTTGGATCCAAAATGGCCGACCAAAACCCACTTTCCACATCGTTCGAGCTAGAGAAATGAAATTTTATATGAAGGTGTATCATAACGAGTAACTCACGACAATATAAGAAACGTTAAGAACGTCGCCACCTTTAGTTCAAAATGACCGCCCAAGAACCCATTTTCCAAACCACTGAAGCTAGAGAAACGAAATTTGGTATAAAAGTGTACCATCACGAGTAGGTTACAATAAATGAGGCAAACCTTCGCTATGGGGGCGCAGCACCCTGGGGGTTGGGGGCAGATCGACACCAAGGAGAACAGTACATCAAAGAGTCTGGCTAAGATAAAAGGGGCGAAGACCCCCCAAAAAAAACAAGTTGGGAGCGTATGTCCCACGGGAGCCTGGAGCAGCGCCCCCAGTGAAGCAAAACGAGTATATTTTTATATACTATATAGCCCCATGGTCACTCACTGACTCATTGATCATCAATATTCACAGGCCCAACTACTGGAGCTAGAAACACCAAATTTGGTATGAAGGTGTATAACCAAGAGTTGTGTAACAAACACTCCCTTGCTAGCTACTCTTACCACGATAAGATCCCAGATAATTATGAGTCGTCCAAGCTCTTCTCTTATAAAAGTTATCCAGAATCTCACAGTAATAATAATTGCCAACGAAAGCACTTGAAACAAAGGGGAGGATCCTCTAAGGGACCCCACAATTAAATACTCTACTATGAGGGTAGGTAATTAAGTTCATATTTCAATTCAGGAACAAAACTAAATTTCAATTTGGATAAGAATAATATAATCGAACTAATAGTTGTTTCATTTCTACAAAAATTAACAAACAATATACAAATTCAACCTGTTCAATTGATAAGATTCTGATCAATATAACACACGAATCGAATATTTCTTCAGAAAGAATTACACTCACAAATACCCAGTAAATATACATACATATAATATGCACTATAATAACACTCGATATAGCGATTATCAGTATATCCAACTCTATAAGTAGAAATTACCACTTGGATTACTATATCCCCAAAACTTATGGTTTTCGGATTTATTCGAATCAAATCGTCGCTCCGATAATAGGAGCCCTCAAAGAACACGACGGAATAACTGAATACCAAATTCCAACTCAATGCGACCAATATTACCGAAGTTACAAGATAATGGCTACGAGCCCTGCTGCCGGCCATCCACCTGAAAATTTCGAAACAATATACAACAAAGAATTAATCCCTAACAAACTATATTCCCACCAATTAAAAATATAATAGAATGTCCTGACAAGACAATATGCTAAATTTAATCTCGATAGGACCGATATTAACGAAGTTATGAGGTAGTGGGATCGATTCCTGCTACCGCTCAACCGAACAAAAAATGGTTGCAAAGATAAAAGTAGGTCTACGTTAATATTTTCATCATAGTCTTGGGAAAGTATCTCTGAACACGCGCTTACATATCGGATACTAACCACGTGGACACTCTCAAACCTGAAATTCGGAAATTCTGAATAATATATTCTGATATCGCAAGAATAAAACTTAACAAGATAATCCCCACAGCTTCTAACTAATATTAACAACGAATAACATAAGATGGCAATAGATTCGGTAGCTACCAAACTCAGCACGTTGAAATTCAATCTGCGTTCTAGCTCACAGAAAATCGATACGATTGTAAGACATTGATATATAAAATTTCTCGACGTACATGGACGACTTTTGCAATAAACTATTTCAGAGATATCACTCTTCTCCACGTTTGAGGAATTTACTTCACGCGACGAAATTAAAAAATCATCTGGAAAATAACACTTACCAACAAATTCGTAAAACTGCCGATTCTCCGAAAAATACTTTCCACACAAACTCGCAGACGCAAATCGAAAATTCAGAAATCCCACAAGCATGGAAATTAGGAATGCAACCAATACTATGGACTTCATATATATGACGACTAACTCTATACTTAAATCAATATAATGATGGAGCTAAATTTTACACACCTAGTCCCCTTCTTTATCACAGGCAATTATATGGACCTCATGGTCTCTCACAACGCCTTCAAAGTTGGTAGTTACAAATTTAGCCGTGAGGCGGCTCTGTCGCACAATAGTTTCACATCTCTTTCTCCAAGGAAACACTGTTCAGTAATATAAATCAAAGTTACTAAAACAACATAAAAAATTACCAGAATAGTTTGGTGGGATAAAAGTGTAACAAAACCACAAAATGTTCGTTACAGTAGGTAAAGGAAAAAAAATCTGACATTTTGAAAAAGTCGCCATCTTAGATCGAAAATGGCCGCCAAACCAATTGTTGTATAGACTCACATAGCATGTAAGCTTATGACAACCTTGATTTGCAGTTGACTTTCGCTTGTGTAGTTAAGTGTGACGAAACAAGCCTGATTCAACTTTGAAATTGACTGTAATAAGTTAGTTTAAAATTGTAAGCTGAATTCAAGCTGGACGTGCACTTTTGTGTTCAGGTATTATCGAGATTCGCTCTTGTTTTTGCCTTGTGTAGTTAAGGTGGATGAAACAAGCTTGATTCAAGTTTGAAATTGACTGTACGAAGTTCACTTGATTTTGCAAGTTTAATTCATGGTGGACAGGGACAGTGGGGTTCAAGTATGATCTCGAAGTGCCCTTGGTTTTGCTTGGATAGTTAAGCTTGATGTTAGAAGCTCAACTCAAGTTTGAAATTGACAGTACGAAGTTAACTGCATATTGTAAGTTTAATTCAAGCTGGACGTGGCCTTTGTTGTTGACATGTTTCGCGGGCTAGTGATTGTCATTAGACTCTTAACGTGCATCTGTAAATTAGCTGCTATCTTATGTTTTTCATCCCATTTCCGATATTTTATACGCATATTGTTTTCTCGACCTAAAATATACAACTGTTATAGACAACCGGTCGCATTCATTTCGTCAACAATCATTTTGTCGACAGATTATCTTGTCGACAGGTCATTTTGTCGACAGGTACGTTTCGTCGACAGCTCACTTTGTCGACAGGTACGTTTCGTCGACAGCTCGTTTTATCGACAGGTACGTTTCGATGACAGGTATGTTTCGTCGACAAGTACATTTTGTTGAGAGCTCAATTTATCGACATACGTTCGTCGACATTCTTGTTTTGTGGAAAAGTGCGTTTTGTTGACAGACAAGTTTCGTCCAGTTTGTATGTTTTTATTTATGACCTGTACTTGAAAGTCAATTCTAATTCTTACGATGTGTAAATGTGCCTTTTGAAAATTAATGTGAGGAAAACTTATGCAATATGTCTGAACTTTCATTTAAGATTTAAAGTTGTAAAGTGATTTGTATAGACAAGAATCTGGATCTTTGTTGAACGAAGGCTATGACTTTGTAACAATGATTCGTTCTTATTAGTCTATTAAAAAAAATAGAGTGGGAAAGAATCCACCTCATAGTACAACCTCCTATCATCCAAAACCTATTACCGGTGTCGGCTCGTCTTCAACAGGCAGGTAGACACTATTCCAATCTATCTTCATCCTGGTGTCAGCTCGTCTTCAATAGGCAGATAAACACTATTCAAAAACCAAAACTTGTTCCTGGTTCGTCTTCAATATGCAGGTAGGGGCTACTCTAGCAACCCGCAGCATCAGCTCGTCTTCAATGGCAGGTAGTAAATGCTTCGTTCCTGACTCTTAGGAGTCCTTTACCATCCTCTGGCTCTGGCTCGTCTTCAATAGGCAGGTAGGAGTCATTCAACCAAATTCATCTCTCTCTCTCTCTCTCTCTCTCTCTCTTTCTTTTCCATATTTCTCTCTTACACTAATAATTAATTGCCTTTCAGCTCCGTGTTGGTTATTCCACACCCAGAAGCCGTGGCAGATTGAAGGTAGATTTAAAGGTGCAATATTTCTCTTGGTGTATCTAGTGGCTAGGATAGAGTCGTCTCGTGACGTTACAAACTCAGCACATGCAGGGTCTTCATTCTTAAAAATAGGCCTATCCGTTACGTGCAAAAATCAACGTACATCGACAGTCCTGTAACGCCAAATTTCGAGTTAAAAAGCCAACACTATTGAACTCCCTGTGACTAAGACATACCCGTACGGATAAGTTCCTATCAAGAAAGCAAAACTGCAAGATCCCGAGCAGGCCATTCGCTATATACCAGATGAACACCATCTGTATTTTAAAGAGCGATTACTTGAGCAACAGCAAATGCTGAGGACACCAACAGCATTGATCATGATGATGAGTAACTTTGTTAAATAGAAAGAATATTTAAAATTTTGTTTGTATAAGGTCTAATTTAACCTAATGTAAACTAACTAAACACAATCAAACTTAATCTTATTAGTAAATGTTTTATGTAGTAAATATAATTGTCAATTTTAAAAATTTGTCTGGAAAAAGAAACATCATCTAAAATATATTTACTACTTTTTATGACATAAAAAGTAATAAATAATTTTGTTCACATAGCGCAATGCATTCTGTTCACCTAAACGTATAATTCGTCAATATATATTATTTTTGTTAAACAGTGTATTTAGCCAGAAAATATTTATTTTCTTATTTCCCAAAATTTAAGGTTATGGAATATGAACCTTTTTCAACTCACTCATTCAATTTAGAAACGGAAATGTACTACTTCGAAAATGCATGTAAATATAAATATAGTATTCACAAGAAATAAGAAACTTCCATCCTCGTTAGTTAATATATTCGTGAATCAAATAACCCTACTTAATTTTACTTTTATAATACCAACATCAACAGAAATAAATTTAAGTTAATAAACAAGATTATTTACAAAGTTGAAACTTTAGGGGAAAACATTGAAGAAACTTCACAAAAGAAACATTTCATACATAGACGGTCAACGACACAATCACATTTACGCAGTAACAGAAAATTACATTTCAAGAGAAAAATATGGAGCCCCCCCTTTCTGATTTATATTCAGTTGTTTTATGGAAATTAACGGCTATATTCTTGGAGAATGCTTGGTCCAGAGATTAGCAAAATTTATTGAGCGTTTTAAGGCCTTTGCCATGTAGCTGGCTTTCTTGTGCATTTCTATTTGTTTCGATGAGACAGTTGACCTCTGATCTGAGAAGCAATTCATAAGCGAAAAGACGCAGTGCAGTCTCCTCCATGTTTAACGTTTGTAAGTCCATGTAATTCTGCCAACTACAGATGCTCTCTGGCAAATTAAACTCAGCTCTTACTTGAAACAATAATAAAGTCTGAGTGGAACGAAGTATTATTAATGCAAGAAGTTTCGACTTGTCTTAATCAGCTGATTTCATAAATGATGTATAGTTTGAGATAGGCGTTAGCGGAGACGGTGAGATGTCTACTGAAGCTAAACAAATGTTGTTTTTTTTGTTTTTTTCACAACTTTCGTTCCCCCAATTTTCTCCGTATTTCTCAGAGGCATCGTATAATTTAACTATTAGAATTAGTTAAAAATTCTGTCTCGCCGCTGACATTCATTTCAAATCCTGAGTTATGAAGACTTAAAAGCTTTTCGGTTTTGATGAGACTTCATTTCTCTTATGTTTATCTATTTTTTTTCTCTCTTTTTATTTTATTTTATTAACACCATGAAGAAAATTCGCCAATATCCCTATTAAACAATTAGAAAAGGTACATCGACAATTTAATAAATAATCATTTCTTGTAGTATTCGTATATTGGGACAAATTAGTTAAAGGGATTCATCTTTAATTTATATTTATTGCACAGACAGGTTTTTATGTTTTTAGTCCCTTCCGTGTAAAGCTTGCGTTGCATAGACATCAGTCTTTCGGGGACAGGGAAGACGAAGCGCAGTTCAGCGCCTTTATCTAAGTACATACCGAAATAGATCTGATGAAACAGAGGGAGGGCTTGGAAAACCTCAGTTAATATAGCTGGTTTAAATTTAAAATTAAATTTATTTATAACCTTTTGGCATCTCATGCACAAGCCATGGGGTAGTGGGTGTTGGTAGTTAGTGGATCTAGGACTAGTTAGTAGGTACCATCCTGGCATTTGCCTGGTATGGCAGAAAAAATATGGATAAATGTAAGTCAAGATAGGCGGCCGCTAGACCTTCCGATTGCTAAGTTAACGCTCTACTAACTGAGATAGGACGCTCCGTAGTATAAGATAAAATTTATTTTATGGACGGTAAGTGCATTATAGATTACGCCCGTCCCGATCGCTCCGTAGTATAGCGAGTAGCAGGACTCGAACGAGTGCATCTCTCCAGTGCCGATCCAAAGTGTTCATTCGTGATCATTAACCTTCTGAGTGTATTTTCTAAATTCGTTCAACAGAATGAATAGAAGCAGTAGAGTAAATAACTAAAGTTATAGAGAAATAGATGGTAATATAGGTCCTAACTCTGTTTTTGGTTGTAACTACTAGAAAATGGATTTGTTTAGCCTGAACTCTACAGACAATATGCGCTGATATGTTTTACACAGTATTATGAAATAATATGCATAATTTATTTGTGTGTTATCGAATTTGAGGATAGTAACAACTGAAATAGTACAGTTATCTAAAAAAATATGACTGCGCTGGTAATATGAGCCCCATGGAGGAAATCGATAGAAACGCTATTAGAGAAGTATGACATTTACATTTTTATTACTACAAACAATATGTATGATGGTAAAACTCATTTAACTATGTTTTAATTACATTCTTTTAACAATAATCTTTTAAGTATAAGCAGTATATGCAAAAATAATGACAATGACTTTGGAATATTTGAAAACTTCTTATATGGTCTACCAAATATGGCAAACCTTAATTGTTCCAGTTCATTTACAAACATAGTGATCCGGCATATGCACTGTGTGTCCACATTTCACTCAAATCAACGTCTGAATACCAAGCACGATTGGGGGCTCATATACCTTCAGTATATTGAAAATCATACACTAAAAGCCTTGACTAGATGCCCATACATAAAAGCAACTACAGCATATCCACCTTGCGACAAAACTACGAATTGCTACTATTAATTCGTGCCGCCAAAACCAGGAAGATAGCGCTGCTTTGGGAGATACTGGGGGATGGGGGCTCAAATTACATGTAACGGATTACGGTACCCTCCTGGCATTCTTTCTAAGTGATAGTAAGGAATAAACATTATCTAAATCTTTGTTTCGAATTAAAGGAAAAGATAAAGACTATGACATCATAAATTCCCCTGATGCCTGTAAAGATTCCTTAACTGAGAAACCACCTCTAGTTTCAAGATATTAATTAATCTTTTGAGAGTCATGCAGTTCTTACAGTCAAGCCAACGTACTTAATACAGTTAGATAAAACCGTAGAAACACAATAAATGTATACTTTAGCGATGTATGAAAGGGAGACCCTGCCGCGCCCACGAAATCCCACTTTCATATATGGTTAGTTTTTCTATTATAATAGACTCCCAGCAGCTCATTATATAAAAAGTTGTAGGTAATGTTTATTCTTAGAAACAGGAAGTATAAGTTCCAAAATCTACCAACAGGAGGAAAAACTAGTAATTATTTCGAAAAATAAAAAAGTTGGTTCTTAGATATTTACAAATCTATATTTGTATATCCACGATGAAAAGTTCTTTCAAGCAAAGAAATGACAAATTCACGGTGCTGGTAAGGTAAAATACCTGGGTCAGCAGGGCCACCAGGCAGAACTTCTGGCCAACTTAGGTCCTTGGAAAATTATAAAATGATATGTGATAAGTTTAAAAGTGATGTGATGAATCGGAAGTTGCAGAAGCACTCAAACAACCCACTTACGGCAAACATCCGAACTTAGTATTAAATTTAGTTAATTTGTTGATCTTGCCCATTGCTTTTTAGAGTGGAAGGTAGTATGGTCAGGCTGTAGGATTTAAGGAAACAAGGGGATGTGGAAAGTTAGTCATTTACATTATAAATCATAAAATAGCCTTTTGAGCGTGAAATTGCTTTGACGTTGTAGCATCCGCAGAAAATTAGATAAGATGCTTTTTTTTCATAATTATACGCTGTGATTTGTTGATTTTAGTAAGAAAAACGTTCTTGGTATGTTATATTATGTCTAAGTATTCTTAGATACATTTGCTGGGGTAGATTTTCTATTATGATTTTTTTATTTATCGCTGAGCGTATGCATTTTTGTCGGTTTAATTGCATATTTGTGTTAATAGGTACTGTTATTCTATTGTATAGTTCCATTTTGGTTGCATGCCACATTTGTTCTGCATATCTGATTCAATATCTCTCATATTTTTCAATGTGTTCAGTGGGTATATTAGAGTGAAAAAGTTCATGTCCGTAAAGGATCCTCGGTCAGAGGATGGCAAGGTATAATCTGCTTTTTATTGAGATAGGTATTGGAGAGCGGAAGAAAAATTTGAGTAGAGCGTGTGCTTTAAAAGCTATTACTTTTGTGTCCTTAATGTGATGTTTGAATGTTAATCTTTGATCGAATGTGACGTCTTAATTTTTGCTGTGTTTTTAGGTTTTATTTTGGATTTTTTATGGTGATAAATTTATCTTTGTCAATTTTAGTTCCTCTGCCTGTTGGATAAAGTACTATAAATTGTGTTTTATTCTGATTTAGTTTCAGGTTCCAGGTGTGGCACCAACTAACAAACTTCCTAGTTATTTCTTGAAGATTTTTTTATGCCGGAGTTAGTTGTTTTTGCACTTGTCCAATAGGCGGTATCGTCAGCAAATAGACCTAATTTGATGAATTGGTGTGTCGGTACTGGCGTATTATTTACGTATATAATGTAAAGAATTGGGCTTAGTTCCGCTACTTGTGGTATTCCTCTTTAAATGTATCATAAAGTTCGTTACCAGATCTGACTTTAGTGGTTCTGTCTGTCAAAAAGTTGTTTATCCATCTGATTAACGTAGTCCGTAGATTCAGTGCATACAGTTTATATAAGAGGCCGTCGTGCCAGCCCGTATCAAATGCTGATGTTAGGTCCATAAGTACGGCGGCCGCCTTTTGAGATTTATTTAGTGTGGTTTGTATGTCGGTGGTAAAGCGGATGAGTTAATATACGTGGAGGCTTGAGTGCGAAATCCTGCTTAGTTGTTGGTTATGAGATTGTTTTCTTCCATATATTTGTTAAGTATCTTTGCAAGGACTCATTTCACAGATTTTGGCTATTGTATTTGTTAATGTGATGAGGCGGTAATTGTCAGACTGGAATCGACTTTTCTTGTGTTTGGGAATAAAAATAGTGTATGCTGATTTCCATTGAGGTGGAATAATACCAATATCGTATAGAGACGTAAGTATTCTGTGTGAAATAGGTCATTTCTTTAGTGTTATGTAAGGTACAGTGTCTGGGCCAGGAGATGTGTTTTTCTTTTTCCTCATTATAGTAATTATAACGTTGCATGTAATTTCTTCCAGTAGTATAACAATATGTTCATTTTTATTGTCCTGCCTATCCAAATCTGTGATGTCCGTGTAATGATCTATAATCTTATAAATTGTTATAGCTGTTTTCGAGACTTCTTTTTGAAGGTTTTTAGTGAGCTTCTGATTGTCCACTTTGAATTTTTCTGTAAATTTTGTGTGAAATATCTTTATAAAGTCTTCATGTGTTGAGATGGGGGTATTGTCCAGTGAGCTCGGTAATGTTTTGCCTGAATTTTTGTTTCTTTTAGCAGAGATTGTTTTCCAGAGTGATTTTGTATTTTTATGGTAATTTTCTATCAATGTGGAAATATATTCAATTTTCGAAGCTCTCTATATTGACCGATTTTAATTTTAATTTCTTTGTTCAACCTATTAATTTAATGTTTTGTGAATTACGAAGGTTTTTTATGCATATTTCTGGTAAGATGACGCTTGTATCTAATCTGGTAATCTGCTGGTAATCTTTCGGCTTTAATTATTATTTTTTTTTCTTTTAGAACTGATTGTTTCAGAGCAGATTGAATTGAGCTTATTATTTTATCGTTTGCTATAATGATATCGTCTGTTGTGGTAATTGGCAGTGTTGGGTTAGGTAGATTGCTTTTTGTACCTAGGTACAAGTATTAGGTACAAGTTGGTGAATGTACCTAGGTAAAGGTACAGGTACTGATCAATGTACCTAAGGTACTTTTTAGGTACTTGACCCATTTATTGCTAAACATTGGTGGAAATGATGTCAAGAGCCAAGAGGATGCTGGCTGACTAGAATAGTACTTCTATATTGTTACTACTACTACTACTACTACTACTACTACTACTACTACTGCTACTACTAATAATAATAATAATAATAATAATAATAATAATAATAATAATAATTATTATTATTATTATTATTATTATTATTATTATTATTATTATTATTATTATTATTATTATTATTATTATTATAAACACTTATTATTGAGAAGGTCAGGTTCAGCCAAAGTGTGCAGTGTTATCTAACCCTCGTTAAAAAAATACGGACATTTTGATACAGCATCTTGAATATTAACAATAGATACAGGAATGAAAACAAAGGAAGGAGTCAGAAAAAGTAGGAATTTAAATATTAAAATGATAAAATATTTATAGAAATGTCTTTCTTCCGCACAGACCTAAGTAAATTTTTCATGCTTTTAATTTACACATATTTTACGCATTTTTTTTTAAAGGACATTCAGTGCTGAGTATGAGCGGCGTTCATTTGTTTCTTGGTACAGGGTGGTAACATAATGCATCGACAAATTTCGAGGGATGATAGTACCTAGATACATACAATAATGAGAAAATCTTACTCATCTGGGTAGAAATTCACCTAGTTTCGAAGCTATAGGCAAATGGACTATAGAGTTCCAAATATCCAACACAACTAGCGGTAGAGTTGATGCGGCATGCTATCGTCAAAGGCTTGAAAGCTGCTCCATCTAAATTTGCATATTTCAAAATTTTGCGTTGGGTGCGCAATGGATCTCTCTAATGAAGTAGGCGATTCCAAGTTATTCTTTGAAGAAAAGTCGCAAAAGAATTATCGTTACTTTCTGGGAAATCATTCCATTCATGCTCATTTCGACCTTCCTTTACTTCAGAACATTTCTGGAAACCTCTACTTCTTTTGGGTAATCCTTGGCGCACTCAATGCTCGAATATGATTTTTTTAACATATCACGTTTGAAGTCTTTGATGATAGCATGCCGCATCAGCTCTACCGTTAATGTTGTTTGAAATTTGAAGCTGTAAAGTACAGGGTTACATCTCTCATCCTTCTGTAGCCTGTAGCTCCGATAAGCAAAAGATAAAGTAAATTTTATTGGGCGGTAACAGCACCTGTAGCTCCGAAACTAGCGGAATTTCCACACCGATGATAAGAACATCTTTTCTTATTTTTTCTGCACTAATATCTCTTAAAGTTTGTCACCGCATTATATCACCCACCCATCCGTCCTGCATAAAGTTTCGAGTGTGTCATATTTTTTTTTTTTTGATTTTGGATTTTGTATCAACTTACTGAGAAGAATCAAGTTTCTTCCTTTCTCCTTAATATTTTGTGTATGAGACAAAGATGATGAGAATATCTTCTTGAGTCTACAAGAATCCATGATTTTTTCTATTTGAGACCCAAAAGTGTGCTCTCTATTGTTAAGAATAGTACATTAAAAATAGAGTTCTGTAGCATTTCAGATGGTTACTTCTGTGAACGAAATCGCATAACGCAGTAAATTTATCGTAATATTTGGAAGTGGATGTTCCGATTTTCGGGATGATTGTTGTTATATCAAGTGAAGGTGTGGGTTTTCTATGTTAACCTTGCCCTGTGGTACATTCAGTTCTAGCTCCTAATATCATCGGTTGTAACTTGGAAAGCTGAGCTAGCACCTACTTGTTTGTGTTCTATTACGTATTATATAGTAAAGGCCATAGATACTTTTTAGGCATCTCTTGTCTAAGTGAGAGAAGTGAGAGAAAATATCCGTAAGTTTATAAAAGGAGACGGGCCTAATACATATAGGCAATACTTGGAATTATTATATTCTTATTTCCAATCTAAGGTGTATGTTTTCTTTAAATTAATAAAGCTAAAATAATACAGGTGGAAATAGAGCATCCGTTAAATTCTATATTTCATTGTTCGAATACTTTTGTGGCACCAGGGGACGCCATCCAATTGAACTATTTACACCTCCTGTTCCTAGTGTGAAATTTCATTTTCTCCATTCAAGCTTTTTTTTATCATGATAAATTTCTGAAGCAACATGTGTGAATACGTATATTTTTCACTTCCAATGATTTCAATTAATTTGTGCCTTTAGGTATCGATGGTTCATGCTGGGATAGGGGAGGGGAAAGGATGCAGGAGTCAATCGACTAGGGTCTAGATTCAAGGTATCATCGTGGCATTTGCTTGGTCAGACTAACGACAAAACCCTAAAATTGCTTCAGTCAGGATGGACAGTCGGTGTCGAATCCAGGATCTCCAGAGTGCAAAACCAACATTTTACTAACTAAACCACGGCCACTAGGTATTTCCAATGATGTTTAGTAGATCGTTAAAAATGAAAAGGAAGATAATAAAATGTTTATCTCCATGAAGAACCCAAGTAAACAGAGAAGTGAACACATTATGTGAAGGAAGTCCAACATGAAATTAGTTTTTAAAAATGTGCCAGATAGTTACGATTTTATATAATAAAAAATTATGATGCAATGATTTGAAAAATAAATTATTTTTTAAAAGTTATGAAGTGGTATACCTGCAATGTTCAACTCATTGAGAACCTACTAAAATCCTTTCAGTTATTCCCAATTTCTTTCTCTTGTGCAGGAATAAGAAATTTAGCATTGGAACGAGAAAAAAATATTAAATCATAATTAAACTAAGTAATTTATTTCTGGCAAATGGAGAAAACAACACGTTGCAAAACATCAAAATATAATTCTTTTCCAAAGATGAAATGGAGGCAACTTCCGATTTTTTCTGTACATCAAGCCTCTGTAGGTACAGATACAATTGATATTAAAGAGTGAAAAGTATGTGACTGGACCGGGGATCGAACCGGGGCGCAGTTGGTAGCGCATTGGGACGGTAACCCAAAGGTCCCGGGTTCGATCCCCGGTCCAGTCACATACTTTTCACTCTTTAATATAATTCTTTTCGTTTGAATTTATATTTAGTTATGGATCTTAGTGGTAGCTATGGGATAAACCCGTCATATTTCAGAGGGATGGCCCACTTCGGGAAGCACTCTTCAGAGTACAGGGAGGGTTAAGTTAGCAGCCATGTCCTTTTCTCTCTAGATATTATATCAAGATTCGACTGGTGAAACTAAGGAAATACGTGGAAAACCTCTGCCAGTGTAGCCCACAGCAGAATTCGAAACTGTGTGCCTCCCCGGTGCTGATCCAAGGTCTCAGAAAATATAAGTTAACAGTATATGTGTCTATTAAATGTAGTTCACGTCTGATCTACAAAGGGTAGTTTATTTCTAAGAGGATTACAAAAGAAATATTGCATCAAATGTCCCATAACCAGTTAGGTTTACTTCAGTGTGTCAAGATCTGCGTTCACTCAATAAAAAATAAACAAAACAGATTAATCCAGGCTACATAAAAGCTTTACACAATTGTTCAAAAGTAGAAACTAACCGGATATTTTGTCTTTTAAATATGGCTATATCTGCATTAATTCCACGTTCCCTGTCGATGAAGGTTTTTACGACTATTTTTTTTTTATTCCGAAATTTTGGAAAAGCTTTTACTTTAAAAGTTCGAAGAAATGACCAGTGTTTGAGTAAAAAGTTGACAAGTTTTATGCTGTCAAATGAAGAATATATTGGAAATGAATCAGTTGTTTATTTTGGGATTAAGTGAGACAAAAAGTTCCAAGATTCCTTTAATATCTATGTTACCAGGCTTATATAAGAAACTTTATATAAAACTGTATCACTGAGAAATTTCTCGTTCGATTATTATCTGAAAACCTAAGAAAAGTACCTAAGATTCATAGGTACAGCAAAAAGTACCTAGTTATAGGTACTAGGTACTACAACTGGAATCTACCTAGGTACGTGTTTTGTACTTAGGTACTACCCAACACTGGTAATTGGTAAGGTAATATCTGAAATATCCTGTTCAATGATTTGCTTGAATTTTCCCAGTTAGCTTTATTGTAATTGGTGTAAAGAGTGATGTTTTTGTTTTTTTGTTGATTTTGAGTTTGAAGTGTAAATAAATCTCTCCATGATCAGATGGGAGACTTTTTTCGATTGCTTTGTAGACTAGTTTATTAGAGATGACTGGTGAAATTAATATACAGTCTGGAGCTATTTCGGAATTATTCATTTCGGATGTTGTTGGACCAATATTTACATTGATGAGTGAAGATTGAAATAAAAACTGAAATAGTATCTTTAAGTTGTCGTCTGTCTTAATATCTCCCAACATTTGGTGTTCACTACTAAGGTCGCCTATTAAGGTAAGGTATTTGAATGTTTCCAGATATTTTACTATTACTATTTGTATTTGTTTGTGGATTTGAGTATAATGATGCAATATGGATGAGATCTGGTTGACGTTTCAATGTAATGAGTATAGGAGTTGTGTTTGGATCTTGTAATTCCTGAGGGAGAATGATTTATTGAGCACAAATATTGTTGTTTTCAAATATTGCTACCCCACATATTGCTGTCTATTTATCCTTTCTAAAAATGTTGTATGCTTTCAATGTTAAAGGTAAGTCTAGACTTTCTCACTTCGTATTTATGTTACCGTAAGCCTTACGAGTAGACCACCAACCTCACTTCGAAAAGAAGGTGCTATGTGTCATTTAAGGTAACCTGTGAGACAAAATATCAAACGAATGTTCGTTTAAGATTATCCGGAAAATTTTGTTATAAGTGAAACTTCCCAATAGCGGACACCGTTGGGACCTAAAAAACTGTCCATGTTTGCTATTAAGAAATACACCCTTAAAACTATACCTCTGAATTGGAAGTACGAAATGATGAATCTCTGGATTAAATATGAATCTCTGGGTTCGTCACTGCCTTTGAAAATTAGGTAATATAATGTAGCTCCAAATTTTGAGAATCAATGACGGGCACAAGGATTCATATTTTACCATCGTTTTTCTTTCTATTTATCTGCCCCACCCTCCCCTGGGAGGCAAAGAACCGCCCCTCAAAACTCAACCCTGGGCTCGCCATTGCCTCTCAAAAATTGGAAGTACAAAATTGGAATTTTGTACTCCCAATTCAGTTGTATAGTTTTAAGGGTGTATGCATTGAAAATTCCCTTAAACGGCCATATGAAGTTTAAATAAGAAAATGACAGACAAAATTAAATAATACCCAGAGTTTTACTGTCTATAAATTACTGTACTGTACATCAATACAGTACAGTGTACATCCATTAGTATTGTGTGTACAGTAAACAGAAAAAACAGAACTGCAATACAACAATATCCTTCGGCCTAAGTCTGAGATGCCTAAGATCATAAAAAAATTAACAGTATTCTTCCTTTCGCTTGACTTTAGCTGCTGTTATTGCGTTGTTATTATTGTGTGTGTTGAAGTTTGAGTAAGAAATATTTTTGGCTTTGTGGATCTCAGGCTCAGGCCTTTGTGTGTGTCTGCTCCTTATTCTTGCCAAGCATCGTAAAAACAAGCGACCATTATTAGAGATTTTGCAAGGGGGAGTGGGGTTCCAACTTACGTCTTCATTTACCTTCATTTCTTCTCGAGAAGACGATGACTCACATCTAAAACATTTGAAGCAGGAACTCGCACAGATGGCCATCAGGTCATCACATACTGACCTAGTACGTTATGGAGTGGTTTTTGCTTCAAAAGAAAGCACCATCAAGGTGTCCGCGGCCGTTATTAAGACAGTCCGCTATTGAGAGAGTTTCCTTCCATAAGAACCAATGTTAATCAGTCAGGGAATTTAAACAGTCCGTTATTTAGAGGTGTCCGCACTCCGCTATTCAGAGATGTCCATTAGGAGAAGTTTCATTTATACGTATAAATATCACTTACTTTCGTTTCTAAGATATAGGTGGGAAGGCATAATGAAAGAGTAACATATTTTGAACTAATCTGAATATAGGGCCATTCCAGATTTTATCTTGTACACGTATGGTGGTCATCTTCTAAGAAGACCACCACAAATACTCGATTTCAGGAAAAGCGGCTCTGTTACTCTGTAGCAGTGCCTTGGAATCCCTATTCTGTGCTTTTGTAGTGCCTAGATCTATTCATTAGCGATTATTAGATCAACAGTTTTTGGTCAGTGTTGGGTGAGGCTTGGGGTCAGCACCTTCCATTCACATCAGCTAACAGACTCCAGTTTTAGAACGTCTATAGTTTAAGAACGTCTCCATTTATATCTATTATGTCATAATTAACGACTGTAGTGGATCCACCTCCACTGTAAGTATCCTGTATGTATATACAGGTTCTGTGTTCCTGTCAATTTACCATGCTTGCTCAATATCAAGGCCTTTTCTCTCTCTTCTTTTGTATTTGTTGGAGTCGCATACACTTTATGCATACCTCCCGTTAATTGTCGGTCTACTACAAAGAACAACTGAACTTAATTTGCTTATGTGTGGACATGTACATAATGTTTATATCTTCGGCCAAATAAGTTCCTAAGGGCTCTATTTAGTGGATTTATGTACCAGTTTATCCGTTCCTGGTTTATCGCTTTAAAGTCTTGTTTCAGATATATTTGATTCACAGATTGGTCTTAGAATTTATTTTCTTTTTCAATTATTTCTCCTGTTTTGGATTTTTTATTTGCGATCAACTTCCCGTTTTACCCAACTATCTGTTGCTTGACCTTTGGTACATACATTAATTATGGCTTCTTGGGATTGAGGTTCCCTATTACTCGGTTTCATTGACAATGTACACCTTCTCTCAATTCTGTAATATCATCGTTCAATTGATAAACTAAGTGGTTTATCCTGCTTTTTCCCTTCTCTTTTTATCTTGAGACCCTTAAAACGGCTGGTTTCATGTTTGTCAGGGCCAGTTCTCTCTCTCGTTTGTTTATGTATTTTGGTATGCTGTTAACTATGTCGTCTTCTCTTTTAGTTAAATATTGTACTTATTCAATTTTTTTGTGTGTGAAAGCAGCCTGTGATAATTACTGTTTCAAATTCTTCTGTCTGTTATATGCAATTAGTGGTTTTCCCTGTGCCATCGCCATCACCAGTTATATCTATTTCTTGCCTGTAATATTCAGAAACTTAATCTTAGTGTGTTTCGATACATGTGTGGGATAAAATCCTCGTGCATTGATGCCTAAATTGTCTATGTACGATTTTAGTTATTCTTCCGTTCCAGGAAATATTCCTAGGCCATCAACAAATCTTTATTCAAGTCTTGCATTCACAGGACCTCTATCTCCAATGCTAGTTCTTCATATGCATATTAACCCTCAAATGTTGAAAGAAACGTAGTCATAATTATATTTTTCAGCACATTAGAAAACTGTTCGCATTCTTACAGTTTTCTATTAAACAAAGCTAAATGTGTGGCGTCATTCTTTTATTTATATAATGCTAGGTCCGATTATTTTCCACTTTCTTTTCCTATGCAACTTGTGGGAGTTGGTGGAAAAATAGTTTTAATTTATTATAAAGTTTCGTTTTCTCAGAATGTTTTCTTGGTCTTGAAAAGGAACGGTGTTTTTATGTTGTAGTTTTACTTCCTGTGATTTTCCAAGACTTCCAACAGGCCTTCTATGGTGTCCATCCTGGAGTGTCTGGGTGGCAGTGTCTACGTGTCCCTCTACAGTGTTCTTTGCCTTTTGGGAATATGTGCTTCGGTTCTCTTTTTTCAACCTTGTTGGTTGATTGTAGCTTCCTTTTCAGGAAGTACAACCAACAATCTTGGGGCATGTGCTGGCGTTGTATTCTTCCAAAGTGAATTAGCATTCTTCTTCCATCTTTGCTATTAATTGTTTGTAGGGTTTGGTGATCCTTAATTCCGCTCTTCGTAGATGAACTGTGATTTTCTCTTCGATATTGGATGGCGCTTTGGTGAACTTAACCAAATTCAAGTCAGGTTGTTATAGTCCTATTAAGGGTCTGCTACCTTATATTCCTTTCCTGATCTCTGAAACGTAGTGCTGGGTAAAGTGCCGTTCACATACCGGCCTGTGCAGGGTTCATGAAGCAATCTTGCTTGTCACCTCTCAACCCATTGTTTGACCTAGATGGATTACCTTCGCTTTTGGTGGCTCCCTGGTACCCCCAGGATGGGGTCGACCTCGCATCCCCCTTCACTCTTTACTGTTTCCTTGTTATCCAACTTACGGGTGCTGTATGTCGTTAAACTCCGGCAGGTCAAAGGAAATTTATATTTCAGGTGTGTTCATGGTGTACTAAAAGTAAAGATATTAAAAGATCGCTTTATATGTAAGGTTTCCTTTTGTGTTTAGTAGTGCAAATATATAAATCACCGTTTGCAATAATACTAATGGTATTGAGGTTATCATTTTTCTAAATTGTTTTAGGATAACTGCAACCTACAGCTCACTGCTCAATCTGAAATATAGAGATGTCGTTATATTGATGTTCTAGGTTTGTTCTCAAAATTCTAATTATTTTAAGCAACGCCTATCACAGCGGTATTTCGTAAAATATGATAGAGAGAACTGGTGGGTGGAAATGCCACAGGCGACAACGCTTATTGCATATAACAGACAGAGGAATTTGAAACAGTAATTATCCTGCTTTCACACAAAATAATTGAAGAAGTATAACATTTAACTAAAAGAGAAACCGACATAGTTAGCAGTATACCAAAATACATAAGCAAACGAGATAGGACTGACACTGACAAACATGAAACCGGCCGTTTTAAGGGCCTCAACCTAAGATTCTCAATATAAAAGATAAGGGGGAAAGCAGGATAAACTATTTACAAGGAAACTGTTTCCGCTGCGATACGAAAATCAGCATGAAACTTCCACAGTGCATTGATGATGTGTTCAAATAACCACTCCTGTAGTACTACGTTTCATGGCAACACTTCATGCGTATGTGTTGAAGTTATGCATTTCCCATTCAGTTTTATATACAAGGTTACGCTGAAGATAATTTAAATGTTAGATTAAAGTCATTGATGAAGTTGACGTGTTAATTAATGGCTCTGATCCCTTCCAACTGCGAGTATTATAATAAATACAGGATGAGCCAAAGGAAACTTCCCATCCCGCTAATTCGTAACCGGTTTGATTTCCTGGAGAAATCCCGAAAGAAGCACCTTTTAATTTCAGGGGGAATGTGCCATCGTGGTCAAGCATTGAATGCTGTCCCATTTTATTGTAGTCGAGTGGCAAAAAGTGAAATTTTCTTAAATGACAAAATGGGTCAAGTAACACATCATGTCAATGGTCTCTAGATTCTATTTACAAAAGCATATTATCATTTACTAGTTTTTTTTTAACTGTGCCGGAAATTGCGTTTCCAAATCTCAAATATTATAAAGCAAAACTTGGTAGGTAAGGTACTATTTTACACTACTTAACGTTATGAGCATTCCAACTGCCATCATTAGTATAAGTTACTCCTAGAAATACCGCCATGATAAATTTAAACGTACTATCTCATGTTTTGCGATGCAATAGAACCCAACCCCTGGATGAATACGATCAATGAATGTCGTGAACTTCAGATCAGCATTGCGCGTTGGGAAGCACGTGGGTTCAAACTTCGATTCCAAACAACGTGCCTAAGTGGAAGTTAGCGGGCAGGGCTTTAATTGTGGTACTTGCTCGACATTCAACTCGTGAAATTGATGGAAACTCTGGAAATTTTCAGGCACCATGTTGGGCAGAAGGGTTTGAACCCACATGCTTCCCCTTCCCAACGCGCAACGCTGAGCTGAAATTCACGACATTAACGTATTCATCACAGGGGTTGGGTTATATTGGGTCGCAAAACATGAGATAGAACGTTTAAATTTATCATAGTGATATTTCTAGGAGTACTTTATACTAATGGTGGCAGTTGGAGGGCTCATAACATTAAATAGTGTAAAATATTACCTTACCTACCAAGTTTTACTTTATAATATTTGAGATTTGCATACGAAATGTCCGACTTTTTTTTTTTAAAAAAGTAAATGATCTTTTGTAAATAGAATCTAAAGACTTTTGACATGATGTGTTACTTGACCCATGTTGTCACTTAAGAAAATTTCATTTTTTGCCACTAGACCACAATAAAATTGGACAGCATGCAATGCTTGACGACGATTGTTATTTTGTAATTTCGTATAAACAAGAAGTTATCTAACTCCTAACATACTACGAGTATGTAAAACTACTAGTTAGTTGCCAGGTCGATAGTGGAAACTAAAGTAACTACATAAAATATTCTTAAATATTCAACACTATATAAACCATTGCTAATATCAGGAATCAAGATTATTTTGTATTTATTCGAAAGATCCATTTTCATATGTATCATTACTAACATAAGACATCTAATCAAAGATGTTATCTTCTTTATTACTCTTATTTAACTCTGGATCCAGAAAAGGTTCATAATCTGACAATTATGCATATATGATATTCTATCCATTAATTAATTCTTGACAATCCATCCAAAATATTGAACTTCACACATATGTTTAACTTCAAGAAATCCAATATGTTCAAAATCAGAACTATCCAGTATGTCGACTCAACAAAACATTAACCTTGACATTATTATCACCGGGCATGTAAATTCGCAACATCTAATAATTAGATCCTTACCTTTGAATCAATAATTAAAGATTCCGTTTCTCAAAAGGTTGCAATGTTTTTACTCTATTAACTTACCTCCTCTTCGATATAGAAAACTCATTTCTTGATTTGCAACTAAATCGATCAGTCCTAATAGTGTCTCTTTCTGAAGTAAATGTTGCATCTATCGTGTAACTACTATTCGCACGCCTGTTCGTCTCAGTACATGTCAATTAAACCATACACAAATGAACGCACAACATACACCATAATTCAACAAAAAATTACTGTAACAAACAAAAAATATCATTCAATGTTTACAAGAGCATTAGAAATATACATACAGTCGTTATCCCCTCATGGTGTACAATATTTACCAATAACACAGTGATTATTTATTCTCAATAAACGTAATTTGGCATCATAATATTTAGTTAAAATACTTTCAATGTCATTTGCACTTAGAGAAATGTCTTTGGATCTAAGGTTTTCTTATTATCATCTTCGCCTAATTGAATTGCCCAAGAGCCACTTTCACTTTATTCTTCTTTTTTAGTGACACTATCTGCATCATTTCTATAGATGACACATTTATATCTTCTTTCTTCTCTTCTTCTCAATTCAGTTTAAAATTGATATCAAAAGAAACTTGATTCTTTTCTTTACAAATTAGTTCCGGCGAAAATGACTGTTTTGGTTCCAGAACACTTGACTAAATTAGTTCCTTTTTGTTAGTGAATTTGCAACTATTGATTCCCAATAATAATTTTATATAGACTTGGTCAGACCTTTTATTTTTTTTTCAAAGGAATACTGCATTTCTGGTTCTTTTCCTAACCATTTTATATATTGTTCCGTGCATCTCATATCTCTATTAGAGGCAGGAATGCACGTATTTATATTACGTATTTCCTTTGTTGTTTCATACATACCGTTGTCTGTATGTATATTTGTATCACTTAAAATGTTTTTTTTGTCCAGTTTGGGAAAATGCTGAAATGCATTGTCTTCCCAATATTATGAAGGGTAGTAGTTAAAAATAAAATATGTTAAGTTTTTTATTTCCTGTAAATAAGAGAAAGGAACTATCTACTTTGTAATAATGACTAATCTACTTCCCGACACAGTTCTAACAGAGGCACTTGTAGGTGGTTATTCCATTTCAAAGCATTAGCAGTTGTATCTAAAATATTATAGACTGCTCCAGAATCTAAAAGTACTTCTATCTGTTGACCTTGTATGCCTAAGTTAATCACAAGTCTATATATCTGTTTATCTTTCGGCCATTTATTTTAGATAATATTGCCAACCCAAATATAATCTATGGATATCCCAACTTCTGTCATTGAATCTACGTCTCGGTCTATTGATGGACAAACAGTAGTATTTATTGTACTAATCTGTTTATCTTTGTTGTTATGTTTTCTCGCAAAGCAGTGAATTTGGAAGTGATTAGCTTTTTGTGCAATAATTGCAGATTTTCCCATAAGCAGGACACATGTTTGTAGGATGTGAATAGCCACACGCTGTACATTCTATTCGAGGTAATTGTGTTTTCCTCGAGTCATAATTTGATTTCACATATCTAGTGTCTTTGTCATTCATATGACCTCCATCCCATTAATATTACTAGTACTTAATGCTGTTGTTAGTAATCTACTTTGGGATTTCACAATCTAAAATTGTAAAGCGAGGTTTATAGCTTTCTCGAAAGAAAGACCATCTTCTTGGAGTAATATTTTTCTTAATGACATGTCTAACACGCCAAACATCAGATGATCCTAACAGGCCTCATTTTCGAAATAACAAAATCTACATATGGTTGATTGCTTCCTAAGTTATTCTATCATTTAGAACGGTAGTTCTTCGAGTGACGCTCACAAACGAGTCTGTTAGCGGCACTCACGTATATACATGTAATTTAGTATCTAGCGAACTATAAGCCCAATTTTGATGCTTGAGCTTGCATTTGAAAGCTCTTTGCCATACTACGATACAGAAAATAATTTGAATCGGTAGGACCTGCCTGGGTTAGGGCGGTTCGAATAGAATTTAAAATTTTACATTTCTGATGATAGCACTGACCCCAGACCATGCAGACGGCCGAAACTTGTGGTATCTTAATTTACGCTTTAATACGTTTCAAATGGTGTATAACACGTCAAAATAGATTAAGGGGTTAAAAAGTTATGACTTTTTTAGCCGAATCACAGAATTTTCACAAATGATCGAAAAGTTTGTCTGTCTTTGCTTTAGCACCAAATGGTTCCTACAAGTTTTTTGGGGGTTGGGGTCAATTAAAGGCCCCACTAGGGTAAAATAATGCTTATTATTAAATAGAAATTACCATTTTGAGAGATACGGAACTTACCATGGTCCAAAATCGACCTTTCTATGAGGACTATTCGCTTTTCTTAATAGGTAGCCTTACAACGTAAGTAATATCAGTGTAAAAACCCCTTTGTGGTAAAAGGAGGAGTGACGCAAGAATTCTACTCACAAAAGAAGTTATATTAATTCTGCGAGTGTCTTTCTTTGTGTCACTGTGGAGGAAGGAAGGATACTAAGTCTCTTAATTTTATTTCAAAGAAAACAGTTCCAGCTTAGTGACACAAAGAAACTCACTCGCAAAATGAATATAACTTCTTTCGTGAGTAGCATTCTTGCATCACTCTTCCCTTTACCCAGAAGGAGTTTTATACCAATATATTCTGACATGGCTTGTCCAATTTGTTGATCTAAATGTTGAAATGTATACCTCTCTGTTGGTTACTACTACTTATATTAGTTGGTTTACTACAAATATTAATTAGCAAATCTAATTGTTTAAATGACGTTTTGACTAATCGAAAACCGATGTCACCAAAAACTATTTGTTATTTTGAACTTTCGTATAAACACGAAGTTCTCTAACACCTAACATACTAGTATGTACAACTAATGTTTAGCTGCCAGGCCCATGGAAACTAAAGTAACTACATAAAATATTCTTAAATGTTCAACACCATATGAACCATTGCTACTATCAGGAATCAAAATTATTTTGTATTTATTGGAAAGATCCATTTTCACATATTATCATTACTAACATAAGACATCTAACCAAAGATGTTATCTTTTTTACTATTGTTATTTAACTCTGAATCCAGCACAGATTAATAATCTGACAATTAATTATATATGATATTCTATCCATTAATTAATCCTTGACAATCCATCCAAAATATTGAACTTCACACACATGTTTTACTCCAAGAAATCCAATATGTTCAAAATCAGAACTATCCAATATGCCGACTCAACAAAACATTAACCTTGACAATGTCAACAACGGGCATGCAAATTCGCAACATCTAATAATTAGATCCTTACCTTTGAATCAATCATTCCAGAATTCTGTTTCTCAATTAACAATTAGCAGTTCCCCCTGAAATTAAATGGGACGTGTGTTGGGATTCCTCCTGGAAATCAATTTGTTACGAAATTAACGGGATGGGAAGATTCCTTTCCGTCACCCTGTATTTATATATTATTCGCATTTGGCAGAGATCAAAGGAACTGCTTAACACGTCAACTTCATCTATATCTTTAATCTAACATTTAGATTACCTTTTACGTAAAAGTGAAAGGGAAATGCATAACGTGAACACATATGTATGAAGTTTTGTCTACCTTTCAGACGTTCAGAAGAAAATTTCGAAAACTTTGAAGTCCTGTAACTCGTGTAGTACTACACTCTGGAAGTTTCATGCTGATTTCGTGTCCCACCGGAGACAGATCCTTTGTTAGTTTAATAATAATTGAAGTATGGTATTACAGAATCAAAGAAACCGAGAGAGTAATAGGGAACCTCAATCGGAAAAAGCAAAATGACGAAGCCATAATTAATGTACCAAAGGTTAAGCAACAGAGTGTTTGGAAAAAGGTGGGAGGGGGACCGCAATGTTAAATGGAGTCTTTAGGAACGTACTTAGCGGAAGATATACACATAATGTACACGTCCATACCTAAACAAATGAAGACCAATTGTTCTTTTTAGTAAACAGACACTCAATGGGAGGTGTACATAAAGTGTATACAACTAAAACAAATACAAAAAAAAAAGAGAGGAAAAAAGACCAAGATAGTGAACAAGCATGGTAAACTGACACGAACACAGAAAGCCTGTATATACATAGGATCATTACAGTGGAGGATAGTTACAGATATTTACATCTCTGATCGATGCTTCCTCGCAACATACCCAGATGACAATACGTTCTACGCTGTTATCAGCCGTCATTTTGTCACAGATACAAGAGATACATGTTACAACAACTCAACTAAAACCAGCCACGGGCCCATAGCTTGACGGTAAATGTCAGTACTAAGGAAACGTAGCAGTTATATGCAGCAAACGAGGAGTACATAAGCCACCTACAATAAAGTATATGACAACCACATTCCATACAGTTCCAAAGGTATCAATGTGGATCGTAATCTTACTTTCTCAGTCCATATTGCTGCGGGTCGATAACTTGATATTTACTACTAATAAAATGATAGTCACGGTGTCGACTTCTCTCCTAGGAGAAGTGATAAACGTGGGGAGACGAGAGATAACGGTAGAGCTACTTAGGGAGACAGTACGTTATTGGCACTTGGGAGGCAGACCCGCGAAATCTTGGAAGGCAGTGGAGCTAAACACTACAAAGGCTATCTTGGAATACAGGCATCAGAAATTTTGGTGAACACATCTTCGTAAAGTAAATATCGCTCTCGCAGAAATGGCACAGAACACACACACACAAAGAAACGTATCGCACAACACGCGGAAGAAGATGGAGAATCGCTAATATGTCCTGATCAAAAATGTCTCCTGCTCTGCGAGATCTGCTGCTTCTGGTACATATAAGTTGTTACCAAGATATTAATTACTAATTTAGGCAGGGACCGAGTCATAACTTGAACAAAAACCATGACCGTGTATCATTCCAATGCTGAATCCTTATATACTGCAATATATTGCACCTGCAAAATTGCCACTTGCTAGTCTTTATAATTCGAAAAAGAATATTCCTTAAGTATTTAGGCACTAAGTTTGCGTAGGCCTTATATCTCGCTTTTACACGTTAGTATAGACATTTTTCTCAGTGTGTTTTTACTTTCTGTATATTCATCCACGCAGAAATTTTCAGAATCAAAATTTTGAGTTAAAATGTTTCGGAAATAGCCTTTCATCAACACCAATTTTAATAGTATTTACATTTTTTAAAGACATTGGATATAAGTAGTAATGTATGTGTGTTCTAAAGAAACTAAGTTACACACGCAACTGAACCTAACGATTCCACTTTATTAGCTTAGATTGATTTCTCAACACTATGGCCATATCTGACAAAAGTTTGTAAACCACTTGTTCCTAGTAATGCTATTAGAAAGGATATATCAAGGTTCTCTTTAATATCATATACACATAAAATTGGTCTATCAAACCACATTCGGGACAGTAGTTAAAGCCCATTCGAGAATCATCACTTCGATTTAGAGAACTAAAGAATAAACTGCTGCTTCTAAAACCTTTATACCTCAAGAATAAAAGCTATATATTCTTAATCGTTATATATTAGATTTACTTTTGTTGATCACTCATAATAACATGTACCATGTTGCATCCTTCATTATAAACATTTTCTCAATAAGCTTACAATTCAAATTCAGCCTTAACTTCACAAGCAACAGATAAACCTAAACACTTTATGTTCTTTACTCAATGCTCGATAATTTCGTAAGCCTAAACACTAAACGTAACTTCAAAATCAGAGCTTTTTCGCTTCATACTAACCTGACGACGTATTCAAACAAACCGCTACTCAACATTTAATATCTTCCGATCGTCAATTGTTTCACAAAAAAAACTGTTTCTATACAATGGTCTCCTTTTTGTGCAATAAAGTAACTTTCTATTTTATTTTCATTTTCAATTTCTATCAACATTCTTATCCACTTATAAAATTTTAAATTCTTAAGCAGCACATCAACAAAATAACTCGTAAGTTCAATGAATTTTTGGTAAATTTAAAGTAAATTGAACAGAGCAAATGCGTATTTGTCGTAATTTAGTCATGATTACTGAACTACGTTTGTAAATAAATAAAAGAGGTTACCTGAAAAATGTTTATTCATGAACTAAGAATGAATCTCAGTGTGATTAAATTACCTTTCTGGATACAATACACATTGTGCGCAGTAAATCAATATTTCATTTTCTACACGACATTTGGTTTTTGAAAAATTTATTGCGAATCATAAGAAAAGAAAGAAAGATCCTTTATCGAGATCCACTTCATTTTTCCAATCTTCCGTCACTTGTAGCCCCTCTCGCTGTCGAGACCAGTGAGGCAAAACCCTTATTGGTCAATATTTGATCAATCGGACAATGTTTGCCATGGATGCTGCCACTGCCTTCTCTGACTGTTTGAAAGAGAAACTCTGAGCAGAAAGTTTCTTCTGAGAGTTCGTCTATGGAAGTTTCAAACAGAGAAAAGGGAACGGAGAAAATGAAACTAGAGCTTGACTTTTTAACAATAGACCTTTGATGAACTTTTGCAGATGTGTGTGTAAGTGGAGTGGGAACAAACATTTCGAATTCATGGGTGGAATTCCAAAGCAGAATTATGGGATCTCAGCTTGAGATGTAAGATGTAGAAGGAAGGAAGTTGAGCTATTCTTTCTCTTGTGCTCAAGTAATAAAGAAGACAAGTTGGGTCTGTATTTTGCAGTCTCTGTTTGGCAACGAATAAAGACACGTTAATTTAATCGCCTGTGGAACAAATTTCGATCTTTCAATTTCACCACCCGAATCTAGTTTTGTACCTAAATTAAGTCCTTACCCACCATTTTAATTGTTTGTATCTGCACACGAGTATATACTAAAATACATCATATCTGAGACTTGTGACAGCCTTAGACCAGAGCGTACTATTAATGTGACTATTCATGTTCATGAGAAAATGTCCGTGGAGTTGTTTCATTAATAGCTACTCACTTCTTTTGCACAATGAACAAAAGGCATGAAATATGTGGGACGTAGTATATACGAAAAGCACGGGTTCTTCTTTGTCTTCCAAAGTCAACCGTTCCCACTCCAGTTACTTAAAATTTCAATAATTAAAATATATGTATTTCAAAGAAAATCTTCAAGTTATTTATTTTTCCTGATTCAATACTGTAATATTAGAACATTTGCTGATTTGACTTATTACAATTAATGCTTTAGATCTTTACAAAGAACAGCTACAATATGGTTATAAAATGGTCCTGGAAACATACAAAGTCGTAGCTACATGAAATAACTGAAGCTTACATTAAATATACAATATTAAATATACCAATATAAACAACAATAATATAGCTAATTTCATTTTAGGTACCTACCTCAGACATTGAGAATCGAATAATTACCCTGGAAAATTATCTAAAAAAAAAAGCAGGTTTTTTTCCTACCCTATTGCGTGCACCATCGTAATTGTGTATGAGAAGAGCATTTACTGGTTGCTATGCATAATTTTAATATATAAACAGCAGAAGGCTAAAAAGCGGCAAAAACATTGGTAAAATTCTTACTTTTCATAGTATTATTTAGTCGCGCGTAAGACTTGCAGGTTATATATTTCTACATTATAATATTCAGAATATTTCAACGCTTCCTTTTACCTGAACTCACAATCAGGCTTTTATTCTTAATAAAAAATAGCCTTTTAGTTCCTGTTGCTGTAATTCCATGTGTTCTTGACATAATTCTTATTAAACCTAGTAACAACATTAAATTACAATATTAATATTGCGTAATGAATCTGCTTCAGGGCGATGATTTCAGATGCAATCGCCTTTGTTTAATTCCATTAAAAGAAGTAAAACTTTATATGAGTAATAAGAAAAAGAACATAAGGAACGCTTAAGTATATATAATATTTTAATGACATTTCATTAAACTAAAGTACCTCAAGAGTGATAGGGAAGTAAAATAGAACAAATGCAAATAAGCACAAAACCAGAGAGTGGGGAAATTGTAATCCTTAAAAGCATCTCTTCCTTTCTTTTGTTGTGTAGCTAAATGCATCATCTAGACAATAATTGGCTACATTTCTTTTCCTTCTTTTTTTGCCAATTGCTTTGGAAACGTTTCTTCTTTGTTGTGGTTATATTGCACACAGTAACATTTTGACCTCAGGTTTTTATTTAAGGGATTTTCTTTTGTTCATGCTTCAATTATTACAATATATTATACGATAGTTTCTATTTTCCCTGGATTTTACATAAAAGTTTTTAAATTAGTTTTAAAATAATTACTAAGGATTAAATTGATCCTTCTTTCATTACCTACTTTGTCTTTCTGATAATTGGATTTTACTATTTCTTTTCTATTGCCATTCTTGTTGGATAAAAAACATATGATGTACTAATACCATCTGAATTATTAGTGCGCAGTTTCCTCTTTCTTTGAGTTCTGTTAAATCATTTCAGTGTTCATTATAACAACTATGAAATTGAGATATACTGAATCCTATCTAGTCAAGAAACAATCGATAAGAACTGAAAATAGAAGAAAATGTACAAAATAAGTTGTGTGCATGAAGCTAGAGAATTCCAATGTTTATACCATCTGGGCAAAGTGGTACATTAAATATTGGGATAGAAATGTGCTATGAATTTCAGTTAGTATTAGTGGAACAATATTGAACGGCATTTAACTCTTATTTTACTTTTCAAAATCAGTTTCGGATCTTTTATTGTTAATTTAAAAGCTGATATTCAGACACTTAATTCCTTACTTTTAAGCGTTGTGAAAGAGGACACAAAAAGGTTGATTTAGTATATACTAGCTGCAGTTGAGATCCAACTTTCGTGAAATAACAGATTGTCAATTAAGAATTCATTATTATTATACAAAGGTACAAAGTAATCGAGACCTTAAGCTTAAATAATAAGATAGTCACTGATCTGAAAGACATTGCCAAGGTATTTCGAGACCATTTTGCTAAAAACTTTAAATCAGACTAGTAATAACAATAAAAATATTAGTTTTAATCACAGCAATGTGTATCTCAGCAATATACGTATACCGATGATCACCCATAAGGATGTTATTAAGGCAGCCCGAAAACTGAAAGCAGAATTAAGTATAGGCCCAACCAATTATGTCATAAAACCCTGTAGTGACTATCTGGCTCCCAGCGTTACGTAATATTCAACAAATCACTAACACAAGGTGTTTATCCGGACTTCTGAAAAATGTGTTGATTACTTCCATTTACAAAGGTATTGTAAGACTGATTCAGGTAATTACAGGCCGATATCCACTTTAAATGGTTGTGCCCGTATTTTTTAAACAATTATCACAGAGCACCTGCAATTCAACCTAAAACTATTAATACATGAAAACCAACACGCCTTCATACAGGGTAAGTCAATTGCTACAAATTTATGTCAAGCTGTCAACTTTATACAAGGGTATATGTGTAAGAGAAAACAATGTTTTGCCATATACATTGACATGTACAAAGCATTTGACTCAGTATATCATTCTATATTGCTAAATAAATTGAGTATGATGGGCATATGCCCAATATCCTTGAAATGGTTAGAAAGCAACTTAAATAATTTAACCTTTCAGATAAAAAATAAGGATACGCTATCCTACAAAGAACTTATTGGTAACGGTGTTCCACAGGGCTCCACTCTGGGACCTTTAACGTTTAATGTTTTTGCTAACGACACATGTATAAAGGTCACTCATGTAAAGGCATTATTGTATGCTGACGATTTAAAGTTACTAGGTTAAGTTAAAGATTCTCAAGATGTTTTCCTAATACAGAGGGATTTGGACGCAGTTGGTAAGTGATGCCAAGAAAATAAAATGCACATAAATATTAAGAAAACAAGTTGCATTAGTTTTACAATTAAAACTAGTTGCATAGTGAGTAATTATAGAATATTTGAGAGTTTTATTCATAAAGTGTAGTTAATAAAGGATTTAGGAGTAATATTTGAACACAATTTAAAATTCCACTAGCATATAAACACGATAAGGATGCAGTGCAAAAAACTTAATCAATGGAGGGAACTTGTTCATGATATAAATTTTATATTGTTATACAAGTTGATAGTTAGAACTAAAATTGAATATGCAGCGAGCGTATGATATAGCAATACCAGATAAAACTGAGGGTATTCAGAAATACTTTTTAAGATTATTGTGTCATAAGTATAAGCTACCAGTTACCATACTACCAAGATCATTATGAACATTAGTGTCCATATTTTCAAATTGAACCTCTGTATGAACGCAGAGAAATTATAGATATGCAATGTATTGAAAATTTACTCACAAGTCGAGTATATTGTAAAGAATTATTGCAAAATGTTGTGATAAGAGTGTCCACAAATGATATGAGGAATCATAACTTAATCATAGCAAAAACAAACCACAAGAGTATTCTAACCAGAATGGTAACAAATTATAACAGCTTGACGAAATAAACCTCACTCTAGGATGAGCACAGTTTATAATCTGTAGAAACTGTATCTTTCAACTTTCAGCCTCGATATACACCTCGATATTTTTAAATGTACTCAGTGCTCATAATAAAATAGTGCTCATAACTCTTGAATAAAGAATTACAATTACAATTATTTGGTTTATCATAACATATATCTTTGACTGAAATATTTCAATATTGTATCATTGTCGTTAGACAACCACAGGCATAAATAATTAATATTTGTTTCATATTTTTAAATAATAAATTGTAACTTGAGGTAGTTTTTCGGTCAAATTCGGGCCTTATCAAAATGAAAACAACAAAAGCGCAAAAAGTTTTATTTAAAAAAAAAAATACAGAAGAATGTTATGATAGTCTTAATTAAAGTTTGTTATGAACTTGCTTTAGTGATATTTAACTTTCAGATTAATTGCTTTGTAGAAATCCGGTTAAATTTAATTTAATAGGCCATTATTCTATGATGAAAACTTGTTTAGGAATCTGTTTAACCATTCTGAGGTGAAACACAAAAAATATTTAATTTTTATACGAAATGATTAGCTGTCTGATATACACATTATTACAAGGAATTCAAGTTTGATTTTTTGACAATTTATTAGACGATGTTTCATAAGTGTGTTGATTTGTAATTAGTATAGTAAACGATCTATGAACTTCCAAGGACAAGAGTGACTGTTTTCTCTTTAAGATAAACTTGATTTGAACCAGGCTCTTTAGTGAACTCCCAATGGATTTAAACCAAGAACCACGCACCCAGAGAGCGAGATCGTTAACAATTTAACCCTAGTTATTATTGTTAAGTCTAATAATTGTTACAATTTCGAAGTAAGAAAAGCTCCAAAATGTTTCGGCAGAAATAATATGTGGAAAGTTCTTTATAATTTCAAGTCATCTAGCTCAGCGTTGAAGTTTACACAGACAATTCTCATAAAAATAATGCATCGTATCGAACATTATCATTCATATAGCTTTTACGTTGACGATTCACTTTTTTTTTTTACTTTTTAGTTTGTCTTCCCACAGAAAAAGTGAAGTTTCAATACGCCTACGTCATAAAGATTGAGTTAAGAACTATGACTAGACTATAGTATAAAGAAACAGAGTAACCAATTAATTCTAATAATTATTAATAATATGATTTCTGAACAGTACATCATCCTCGAGGAATTATATATTCAATGCAACAGAAATGTAATTCTATAGCTAGGTACGCAATCCCACTTAATGGCATTCAATGATCATTTGATATTGAGCACGAGGAATACAATCAACGTTGTCAATTATACAGCACTGCATTCTAGAACTGTTACGTGCACACAAACACACACACACACCAGCATAAATGATGTACCTTATAAAGTATACATTTCCTAATAGCGATTCTGAGTATAGAATGTTTTCCAGTTAGCAATACACATCAAATTGCTACACTGATTTTGCTCTAAACTTTATTTACAACTCGAATATAATTTCAATACAAAAAACTGAGTGCTTTTCACAAAGTGATGTTATTATTTTAAGACGGTCTGGTATTTTCCCTCATGGATCTTAGGTGAGCTTGTTTGATTCATGACCAGAAGGAGAAACGTTTCACTTTTGAAAGATGTGAAGAATGCTCTACTAAAATTGTTGTGTCTGATCTTCATCTTTATTGAAAGGAAGACCCCAAAAGCTATCACCTACCCATAGAATTTGCGATGCCTGTAGAGGCAGAAACCGTACATCATTCCTTTTTCTTATTTCGTTTCCTCCTTCCGCAGTTCAACTTTCGTTCTCAACACATTCTCAACGTTGCCAAAACGGAACTAAGGAAAATCATACGTGACTGCATACCTGATATATAGACTCTATAACACAATTATGTCTAAAAACTTTCAAATAAAACTTTCTGTGCTTCGAATTGCAAGTAGGTACAATTTTGCTTTATGCTTCCTCATCGTTTTAGGCCAGAACAAATGTGTATTTAATTTAAAAACAAATATCTAATAATAGTATGTAGATATTTTTAGATTTATTTATGGCGTTTAAGTAACTTTGGCTCATGCAGCAGAAGGGTAGTGGAGAGGATGTATGGCCTGGTTTGTAGGTACTATAATGGCATTTTCCTAGTGTGCCTAATGAAGAAGACTAAAAAAATTCTCTGTCAGGATGGTTGGATAAATAAGACTTCGTGAAAATAATAAACCACTTCACTTTTTCACAACAAATTTTTACCGTCGAAATGGTAAGTTGACTTCATTAGGTTTATTTGTACCCAACTGCCGCAAGATTGTCTTTCATCTTCATTTAGATTTACTAATGGCGTTCTGTTTTCCTGAGATATTGTTACCAGCCGAAAAGGTAAGTTGATTTTATTAGGGATATTATCGCAACTTGTCTTATTTTATTTATTTATTTATTCAAAACATAACACAACAGGCAATATGCCTAATTACAGTGCTTGCGTGTACATGATAGTAATTACAAGATACAAGAAACAATCATATTACTTCACCTGCAGTTCTTTTAAATTCTTTGTAAGTCATTCCAAATATATCTACATTAACTTTAGGTTCAATTTTGTTGTAGAAAGCACTCATTCTCCAAATTGGGGATTTATATAAAATTTTAGTCCTTTGCTTTTTGCAATAGAATGTCCCATTATTACCTAATCTAGTTTTAGTGTTCGGTACTTGAATGAAAATTTTCGGAATTAAATCAATACAATCAATTTGATTGTGTATTAATTTGTACAGAAATATTAAATCGTTTAAATGCCCTCTTCGTTCCAAAGTTTGTATATTAAAATTGCTCACTAATTCCCTGTATGATATGTATGCAGGATATAATGTGGTTTTTCTATATATTAGTAATTTCAAAAAATTACACTGGATTTTCTCTATGGCTTTAACATATTTCCGAGTGTTCGGAGTCTTTATAATACAGCAGTATTCTAGCTGTGATCTCAGGTAAAAGTAATACAATTTTAGAAGTGTTGAGTCAAGATGGAGATCCTTGATAAAACGATAAATATACCCAAGATTCCTGTACGCATTGTTAGTGATCATTTCAATGTGACGCCCGAAGTTTAATTTTGGATCGGAAACAACTCCAAGATCTTTAACAGTTTCAGGTTTCGATAGATTTACTCCATCAATCGAGTAGTTGTACTCAACATACTTTTCTTTCCTTGTAAAAGATATGGAATTGCACTTTTTTGTTTTAATTACAAATTTATTCCTGTCGCACCACTCTTTGACATTATCTAAGTCTATTTGATTCAATTCTAGCGTATAATTTCAGGTCATCCGCGAATAAGAGAATATGGGAGTTCTCGATGCACTCAGATATATCATTAGTAACTAAAAGAAATAATAAAGGGCCTAGGTTTGAACCTTGTGGTACTCCGGACAGTGTCTCAAAATATTCTGAAATATAACCTTTAAAAATTACTGCCTGCTTACGTTTACGTAAATACGAAGTTAATAATTTTAAGGTTACCGTAGAAAAATTGAAAAACTTAAGTTTGCTTAGCAAAATATCATGATCAACCAAATCAAATGCTTTACTGAAATCAGTGTATACGACGTCTACTTGGCCTCCTTTATCTAGCTCAGTTGCAGTGAAGTCAGTTACAATTGCTAAGTTTGTTGAGGTTGACCTATTTTTCAAAAAGCCGTGCTGATATGGTGAAAGAATGGAGTTTACATGATTCAGTATTCGCCTATATACGAGGGCAAGTCAAGAAAGACTTGGACTGATTTTTTTTTCTAGGCAATTTATTATTACTCAGCAACAGGCACATGATCCTTTTCAAAGTAGTCCCCGCCCACTTGAATGCACTTTTTCATTCGAGTCTTCCAGTCCTCAAACACGTGTCGCAGGCCATTCTTTGAGAGGTCCTTCAAAACCGCCTCCGATGCCTTCAGAATCTCGGAATTATCGGAGAAGCGGCGTCCACGCAGTCTGGATTTTAGGGCAGGGAATAGAAAAAAGTCGCACGGTGCGAGATCTGGGCTATACGGTGGGTGTGGCACACAGTTGATATTGTGTTGATGTAGGTATTCGAGGACAGCATGTGCCACGTGTGGTCTCGCGTTGTCATGGTGGAGTCTTCAGCCGCCATTGCGAAGGTTTGGTCGTTTCTTCGCAATGTGCTGCCGTAAGGTCTGAATGACTGACACGTAATATGGTGCAGTTACAGTAGTGCCGGAGGGAACAGCATGCTGATACACCATACCAAGATGATCAAAGAACGTGATCACCATCACCTTGCCTGCCGACTTCACAACCTTTGCCTTTTTTGGTGTGGGCGAACCTGGTGTCTTCCACTGCGTACTGGCTTGCTTGCCCTCAGGATCGAAATGATGAAGCCATGACTCATCGCCGGTGACAATTGACTCCACATAGGCGTCTCCACCATCCTCAAACCTTTGCAACAGCTCCCTGCAAGTCTCCACTCGAACGGCCTTCTGCTCTGGTGTCAGGAGTCGCGGAATCCATCGCGCACACACTCGGCTCATGTGGAGGTGGTCATGCAAAATTTTGAAGGCACTGCCATGAGATATGCGTAGTGCGGCTGCCAGATCGTCGATACTGATGCGGCGATCTTCTCTAACAATGACTGCTGCCGTGTTAATGTTCACCTCAGTAACAGCTGACGCTGATACACCTGGTCCACCAGCTTTCGTGATTGTCACTCGGCCATCTTTAAACTCTTTGAACCACCAGAACACGGTACTTCGTGGCAGAGCGTCATCTTTGTAGGCTGCTGTCAACATTCCTAGAGTTTCTGTTGCACTTTTCCCCAGGCGATAGCAGAACCGTATAGCTGCAAATTGTTCTTCTCGTAATGACTCCATTTCTTCTACAGGCGACTTCTAGAGGCGGCGCAGTACATCACCTGCAATAAAAAGTCGTGGTTACCAAACATGCAATGATTCCTTAACAACATTTTATATATATGCACAGCAAGACCCACCCTACTTGTATGCCAAACTATGAAGCTCCAGCGTTAACAGAACTGCCGGGAAAAAAATCAGTCCAAGTCTTTCTTGACTTGCCCTCGTATAACACATTCATATACTTTTGCAAATTATGATAAAATATATATTGGTCTGAAGTTTTCGACGTCTTTAGCATTTCCGGATTTTGGAATAGGACAAATTAAACTTTCCTTCCATTTGTCAGGCAATACACAAGTTTTAACAGATAGATTTAATAAAATATATAATGGGTATTTAAGAATCTCAGCACAACCTTTTATTATATAAGGTGAAATTTCGTCCGGTCCGCAAGATACCTTAGGTTTTAACATTTTGATTGCTTCCTCAATTTCTTTCATTTTAATTTCTTTTATTTGCAACGTGTTTAAAAGTTCACATCTAGGGTTGTCTGACAAAATTTCAGATTTGTACTGGGGTGTTACAGTTCTAAATACAGATTGAAAATAATGTGCAAAAGACCTAGATACTTCCCTGTTACTTTCTAGCTCTTTGTCTCTGTATTTCAAAGAAGTGGATGAGAGATGTTTTCTCTTACTTTTAACAAAATTCCAAAATTGCCTCGGGTCTTTATTGATACTGTATTCTGAGCTTTCAATGAAAAATTTATATGCTAAAGAAATTTCTGATTTTAGCTCTCTACGT
>JAGDQP010014758.1:20121-44371 GCA_022664845.1 Lepisma saccharinum | reverse complement strand
TATTATTATTATTATTCACATTCTTCTGAGCTTATTCGTTTGTCTCCCCTAAACTTTGATATACAAAAGCATAGACATTAACGTGAAACAAGCAGCAGAAACAAACATGTGCAATGCTATTATTGAGCTACAAATAAGGAAAGCAGAGAGTTTTGTTTGTGGATCACTATGCTTAACAATACTTGTTGTGATTGGCAAGCAATGGGCCTATAAGTCACAAATAAATTCAAATCCAAAATCTATCAAATTAATTCATTGTACTTACCACATGTGTGATGTCTTTGTCACCTTCTTTGTCTTTTAGCAATTGGCTGCTGTCTAATGGTATCATCATTTTACAATATTTGTTCAATGTGGCCTCCATGAGAGCGAATGCAAGTGTGGGCGCTGCGAGTTAATGAACGCTGAATGTTGTCTAATATTTCAGGCGTATCTCGAATTACTTGGAATCCGTCCTGGATACGTTGTTGCAGATTTCGTACATAACGAACCTCTGTTGAATACACAAAGCTTTTCAAATGTCCCCACAAATAAAAATCCATAGGAGTTAATTCTGGTGAACCAGCAGGCCAAGCAAGTGGACCACCCCTTCCTATCCATCTTCCCGGAAAGACGTCATTTAAATGTATTCGAACTTGCCCATAGAAATGGGGTGGAGCTCCATCGTGCATAAACCACATTTTGCGTCTAACATTCAGAGGTATATCCTCTAGTAGAATCGCAAGTTCACGTTGCAGGAATTCTAGATAACGTTCGCCCGTTAAGCGATGTGTAAAAAAGTATGGTCCTAAGAGGTGGTTCCCGATCATACCGGCCCAGACATTGACAGAAAATTGTCTTTGGTTATTAGTGACGACAATTGCATGTGGGTTCTCTTCTGCCCATACGTGCTGATTATGAACATTGATTATACCATCCCTTGTGAAACAAGACTCATCTGTAAACAGAATTAATAATGCAAAGGCAGGATTTTCTGTAACTTGCCTCACAAACCATTCACAAAAGTTTAGTCGCGGAAGATAATCTGTTCTCAATTACTCAATTACTCAATTGTACTTTTAGTCCTCAATTTTTTAATTCTAGTGCTATTAGTCAATACTGATACGTGCGCCTTTCGGTTCAAAACTGTACAGTTCTCAATGCTTAAAACTTTCCACCGCATAGCCGGGATTCTTCATCCAAGCATCGTGCCCTGCGCACTGTCCACCCCACCAACGGGGTCACCTTTTACCTTACGCTGCATTTGATATTCACACAATCACCGCCATTCCACTGACAAATGACACACTGTTTCTTCTGGGCCACATAATTTAACTGTTCATTGAATTTTTGTTACTCATACTCCTGATAGTTATGTAATCCCGCACGTTTTTTTCCAAATCGCTCCGCATTCGGAATCTACTTGACATACGGACATGCAGTAAATGAATTGTTGTTACCTGTCTAGCAGACGTCTCATTTATGCCGTTTTTGACCCTACTTTACTTGGAATAATTTTTGGGAATCCCCTTTTTCCTTTGGGGAATCCCATGCGCCATGCTTGTAGGAGTTTCAAACATGCATTTTTGGATAGCCCGGGTGTGACTTCCTCTAATTTACTCTCAACCGCCTACTCTCCGCCTTTTCGTATTCGAAATAATCAGCTCTGAAGTTCATTTTCCCACGGTTTCGGCAGCCTATAGCTCCGAAAGTACTTAATATTCGACACCCGTTTTTATAACGTTTTTCTTAGTTCGATCTCAGGTGAACACCCTTAAAATTTTTGCACGCATTAAGGGAACACCCTGTATACGTGCACAAAACGAAGTTTTGAAATACGTGTGTAACGTAGAATTAGATGCTAACGTAGATGCTTAGAGACCTTTCCAAGTATTATCTTGGCTATATTTTCTTGTAAGATTTTATGCACAATACCTAAATAAGTAAGACTAAATTACTACCAATGACAATATTAGATCCTTCTCCAAGACTCTCGCGATGATTAAACACGAGATGCAAATTCAATTCATTTTACAAAATGGCAACAACTAAGTTATTTATATCCATTGTACGTTGGTATTTCATCTGAAATATCGCGTCTGTGTAATCGCTAAAGTAAACTATGGCAACGATTTCCTTAATAATGAGAGTAAGTTTAATAATTTTACACTACAAATTTTAATTCATGTTACATACAGCATTTTACATTGTTTAAGGAAAATCATCTATATATTTAAAAAAAATGCTAAAAAGGTTTTATTCAGTCTGTTCGGCCGTTGTACTGGACCGATTTTAATAATTCATTTGTAAAATATCTGGCTTAACCCTTCGATGAACCATCAATAAATTGCATTCGTAGTAGTAGTAAAAAACTTTATTTCTATATGGACAGTCTATTGTAATAGTAATAGTAGTAGTTGTTGTGGTTGCTGTAGGAGTATTATTATTATTATTAATGTTAGTGGTGGTGGTGGTGGTGGTGGCAGTAACACCTACAGCATATCTGCACCATAGGGGCTCAGCCCTCCGGAGAGTCTGGTTACAATAAAGTAGGCCCAGCCGCCATAAAATATCATGTTGAGGGCGCAACCCGCCACGTGGAAGCGAGTAGTAGCTCAATGACTGTTGCCAACATATTTTCTTAATCCCACACCAACGGGCGGGTATTTTTGCTAGTCTTATTTATTATATTTCAATGCTTGCAAATATTTGTAAGGTCATCAACATAACAGGATACTATCACTTATTTTTATTTCTTTGTTTTATTATTCCCGAACACAAACAGATGCCTAAACTAGATATTTTATTACTAAAACTGTGCTTTTCGTAAATGTGAATAGTAATTATAGATTATAAGTCTGCGTGGTAGACATGGTAAGAGCAATATCCAAGTTTTGACATGATGAAAGTTGATTTACGAAAAGAAGTTGAGCTATAAGTGGACATATTTCTTTAACAACGAGTTTGATATTTACGTACATTTAATATAATAAGAAACTCAATATTCAATCCGCAGTGTGTAAGTTGATAATGACAAGGATGCTAGTTTGTATGGTTTTAATGTGAGCCCATCAAATTACTATTGGATTTCAAATAAATTAAACTTAATATGACATGCCTGGTACTCTGTCTTGGGGTGTACCTAAAGGATTGAAAAGGGGGCTAAGGATGATGTTCCTCGGAGAGCACCGGCTGGAAGTGTAAGTCGTTAGAGGCACTTCGAGAGGTGTTATGTCTCATTAATACTCGCAAATTACCTGTTGGGACTTGCAACTTCCTGTTGTTAGTATGTTCATTGCTAAGCAAGCTATATTGGTTAGGCAAATACAAAACACTTTCAATTAGGTTGAGTCCACTCATTCGAAATTTTGTTAAAATTCTTTTCGATAGACTGTCCGCAATATCTCAAACCCGTAGAACGGCGGACTAATATACTTTCTCACTGAAATTAGTAACTTGGCGAGAAAGAGAATGAAGTTAACGATTCGAGATACAGTCGGTAACTGCGGTCCAAGATTATAGGGAAGATTGTTTTTTATCCAAATTAGTATTGACAAGTTGTGTAATGTTTTTGTATGCCAAAACACGACGTCATAACATCTCTATGCTGGAAGGAGTTGGGAAGGATGATTCCCACAAAGAAGGTACTAATATTTGGTAATAACCTTGGAATTGTCTCTAATCCAACAGGTGCGGATACTTGAAGACGGATACGGTTGTATTGAATGTCTAATGACTGAAGGTCCTGTGACTCAATAACTTGAAAGTGCTTCTATGAGTTATCTCGTAGAATTATGAAGTAATTGCATTCTGGATATGTGCTTACTGAAGATTACTTCAGTACGATAATCGGGGGATATTTTAGTACTCATGTGAATCAGGATTATTCACGATTCACGTTGTCAACACCTGAAGTCTCAATCTTACATGTCGATTCTTGGAATATTTGGTGAAGTAATACTAGCAATGTCCTGTTACGGCCTTCTGCATTGAATATTTCTGTGAAAGGTTGTAATAATAATATCTTCTCCTATTACTGGAAGTTAATAACCCAGTTCCAAGTTCCACCTAACATATTTCTCGTAGTATTCCGTTAATCTTTTTATCGTTTCTAAAACTACTACCTTTCCTTACGACTAATGCAGAAAATAATAAAACTTGATTATTAACTTTCCCGATATGTTAAATTCAATAAGCATGTCGGTTACATTACATTATTAACTCCATAGAGGGTCATTTATTACATTGCAGTCAATCCTAAATTGACTGATTGGCTTGGGCTGTTGATTCTACTCAATGATATACTGTCACCATCCAACTAACCTAAAAGGGGAATGTTACAATTCCAAATTAATAAGCGCCCGCTTTCAACTTCAACTAGGAAACTTCTAGTTCAAAGCTCATCTCAACTAACTCCAATTATTTTGTCGGTTCACCTTGATTGATTATCATTAATAAATTAAGCAGAGACAGCATGATTACTTGTCAAATCATTCGAAGGTAGTACTGTTCTGAATCTCGTCATTGACTAATTTTTCAACTTTATCCATTTATAGACTTCGGTCTCCAAAATAGAAGATCTCTTAAGTTTAACATTCCAATAGGAATATGCCTTTTGGTGACTAGTTAGACACGTGAGGTACAGACTAGGGACGGCCACACTTTTCGGAAAAGTGGATTTTCTTCCGGATACCCTGAAATTAAGAACGAGAAACCGAAACAAAAGAAAAAAGATTCGGGGGACAAAACTGGAAAACCTAAAATTATCTTCAAAAGGAAAAATTTCTGGAAATCCGAATCGAGAATTCACTAAGAAAAAGAAAATCTTGTTTCCGAAAACCTGAACATTATTTTTCCGGAAGCGGCCTTCCCTAATGCAGACATCAGCCAGCCAGTGTTAATGTTCTGAAACAACAAGAAATTGTAACAAAAGATCGCTTAACGAACAAGAGTCACTGAACAATACCGAACTGAAACGTCTTTAATTGCGATTAACTATAAGAGTTTTGTTTCAAGTGTATTGACGCTGGCACAGTGATATGCTACTATTAGCAAGGGAACTTCCTACACTTGTTATGTGAGGTACCAGTTAGTAATGTTATCATTATTTCCTATATACAAAATAAGTCACAATGAATATTTTCTGAACGAGCAGAGGTACAAATAAAAACTTTGCGAACACTTCTGTTATGGACATATAATGTTTTGGCAGTATCGTGTGCATCCGTCATCCATCACTTCATGACTCATTAATGGAAAATTGGTCATGTGTCACCTCATTCGATTTCCATCAGAAAATCTTTGGTGAAGTATTGTTGGTGAACATTTCCGTTAACTTGGGTAATAAAGACCAGTCACCTTGCAGCTTTCAGCTGGAAAAAATAGAAGAATGAAGCAAGATTTGAACACAGACTGATCAGTTAGATGTCCAGAGTCCTACTGACTAGACTAACCTTCCAGTGATTAGAATGTATGAGATGAAAATAATATGGGGGGTTAAGAAAACGTTGGTCCAAGGCAGAAAAACGTAAATAAATATATTCTCACGACTTACAACATGCTTTTAAAGCTTTTTTTCTATTTGTCAAATAAAAAAAATCATCCTTCAAATATTTTTCATTTCTGCTAACATACGTGATCAAAATGGCAGCAGCAAACACTTGATCTGAATTGAAGAGTACATGAAAAATGGCTTTCCTTAAAACTCATTTGGAAGTGCAACTCTCCAATTAACTTCCATGTATTTCATATTCTGAAAACAGATATAATTTGGCGATTATTTGCGCTTGTGGACTGAAACTTTTCTATTTGCTCTCCTGATATCCTGTTGAAAACAAATTTCCGGAAAAAAGATTTTCGTTCAATGCGTCATTGAAGATTTATTGAGAATGATTCATTTTCGTCCCATTGCAAGGCCTCTAGTTGGAAACGTTGTATCTCCAATATGAAGCGGAATTTCATCCATGTTCAAGGAGTCGCCTCCCGAAGTGCTCCCCGGAGGTCTTGTTGAACCCTGTATAAAAGATTACTACGATTGTTTTGTTATTCAATAACATTACATAATTTGAATTCTTGACTCTTTATTTGTAAGATATACAGATGCTTATCAGAATAATGGAAACACCTGAACGAAAGTGCAACTTACCAGATTAATATGGTGTCGGGCCACCTTTCGCCTTCAGAACAGCCTTGATGCGACGTGGGATGGAGGCATAGAGGTCGTGAATGGTAGCAAGTGGAATATTACACCATTCCTCGTGCAGGGCATCGGCCAGTTCTGTGAGAGAGGATGGAGGTGGAAATCGTCGCCGGAGTCGTGTTTCCAAGATGGACCACAGATGTTCAATTATGTTGAGATCTGGGGATTGGGCGGGCCAGGGGAGGTGTTGAACTTCATCCCGATGTTCCTCAAACCACGCTGCAACAACTCCAGCTGTGTGAATGGGTGCATTATCATCCTGGAATATGGCGTCATTGTCCGGGAACAACATCCGGACCATAGGATGCAAGTGGTCTCCTAAAATTGCGACATAATCGTTGGCAGTGATGCGTCCGCGAAGTGTGACCACAGGACCCAATGAAAACCATGATATTGCGGCCCACAGCATCACCGTGCCGCCGCCATGTTTCACAGTTGGGCGGAGACACTGCAGATCATACGCTTCTTTGGGCGTTCTCCACACATAAACACGGCCCGTGGTTTGGAATAGGGTGAATGGTGACTCATCCGACCATACCACACGTTTCCAGTCGTCAACGGTCCAAGTTGCATGGTCGCGGCACCATTTGCGGCGTGCTAAAGCGTTCTGGTCCCTGATGAGAGGTTTGGCCCGTGCAACACGACCCCGTAAGTTCATGTCATGTAATTCGCGGCGGACTGTGATTGTCGAAACAGGTTGGGGGAGGTGCTGATTGAGTTCCTCCGTCACTTGCGCCGCAGTGGCACGACGGTTCCGCGTGACAATGCGCTTTAATACCCGGCGTGCCCTGTCACTGATGCTTTTCTTCCGCCCACTGTTCCGCTTCCCCGATGTGGTTTTCCCGTGAGCTGTGTAGGCCATCACCTTCGACACTATCCCTGGCGACACACCTAACACACTAGCCACTGCCGTCACACTCACTCCACATAACCGCGCACCAACAATTTGCCCTCTTTGAAACTCTGAGAGGTCTCCCATTTTACACTACCTCCGTCTGCTGCAGCCACTGCACACTCCTGTTCCACGACGCCTGACGTAGTATGGAGACCGACCTAACACACCACCAGCAGCAGTCCGGCGCTGCGGTCGCCCAACCCATACACCTGACGTGTTGCCAACTACAGGTGTTTCCATTATTCTGATAAGCATCTGTATGTATAAATTTGACCCAACTGAAAGAAAAGTTGATTCCAAAACGAAAAAAGCAATGTACATTATTTAAATACGGTATTATATTTAAATAATGATAGAACCCATATCTATTATTATTGTTTTCCCTTTTAGAGGAGACAATTGCAGCGTTTCCCATTTTACATTACAAATTACAAATAAAACATTTAAGAACTGCATTATTTTAATCCTTGAAAAACATGCAGCTCAACTGTACCTTTGATATAAGTATGAATATTATCAGAATACAAGAAATATTAGCAGACATTTCCCGGTAAATTACTTGAAAGCTAAAATAATGTAGTACCAAAGAAGGTAGAAATGCGACTTTTCGTCTCCCTTAGATAATTCTCTGGAGTATATATATATATATATATATATATATATATATATATATATATAAACGAACTCTAATAAAAAGTCTCATTTCTGTTCCTTGGGAAAGTAATTTGTCAAACAAAAGGACAAAGCAGAAATTAGATGCTGGCTGTCGACATCTTTCATTTTCTCCATCTTGTACTTCGCAGACGAAAACATCGTAAAGGAGGATTTTCAGGAGGCAGAGTCTTGTGCATATTATTCGTTTGTTCTTTAGAAATTTTCAAACTTTCATGGAAGTACATTTTATTCCTTCTTGGCTCAGCAAGGAAGCTGAATCTCTTAACTTTTGCAGAAAATATGTTGTTTAAGCAAATGCGAGTTGAAAACTTGCCATAAAATCCAATATAAGTCTTGGTTAAAGTATCCCTTTCCTGCAAAAAAAAAAAAATAACATTGTTCAATATCTTGACCTACTTTCGCACATTAGAAGACCTTATTTGACTGCCTCAGGTAGATTTGAAGACTCTAGTGAGATAACATTGTATTGAAGTTTAAAGTTAAAAGAAAATTATAGTTCAGAAATCTTGTGTAATCATTTTGTTTATGCCTACCTTACGAAACACGAAGTTATATTCAAGAGTGTCAATTTCATAAAAATAAAATCCAGATATGTGAAATATTTAAACCCGCTGATAGTTGTATTTTCACGACATTTCTTTTAAAATTATTTCCATAAAATATTATTAAATAAGATACACAAAGAAATTCTTATCAATATGCTCTTCATAGTCAGAGACGTGTACTGAAAGAAACTATTAAATAAATTTATAAAAATGGTTTAAAAATAATTTAGAAATATGGCCGAAGAACAGTATAAAGGAATGCGATAGACAGTAAATAAAGTATAATGTCTGATGTCTGAACACCAAACCCTCGATCGCAAACTACTGGTAACTCTCAGAGATATTTTCAGTTACTTTCGATAAGTTATCCACAGTGCACATAGGCTCTAATGAAATTTTCTATACTGTAACATAATGCTATTAAATAGGGCTACCACACGTCCGGGATTAGCCTGAACAGTCTGGAATTGCATGTTGTATCCGGGACTAACAAAACCCGGGGGTTTATGTTGTTTCACTAAATTATCGATTTTCGGCTATTACTAGCCAAAACATCATTTATACTTATCAACTGTACTACCTGCGATATCTACTGCTTTTGACGCTTAATAGAAATACCATATAAAATTATTGACGTAGTTGGTCTCTGTAAAAATAGTCCGGGGCCCAAGTGAGCTTTTTCGCCTGAACCCAAAATTTCGGTATATTCAACATATTTTGATGATTTCTTTATAACAAAACAACGCTGAAACCAATTCTGATTTGTATACGTTTCATACCCATGGACGTTAAGAGTTATGACGTCATCAATAAGGCCGTTCTATAATGTGTAGACCTACCTCTTATTAGGACATTGATCGATTAATATTAAATATGCCTATATTTGGTATCAAATGAAAGCCTGGAGTTAATAAAGATGAGTAATATAGTCAATATGTTTCAAATCCTTCAGCGTATCGAGGTATGACGTCATCAATATAGCCGCCCTATAATTATTAGGACAATGATCAACTTCTACTAAATATACCCATGATTCGTATTAAATGAAACCCTAGGTACCGGGGGTCAATCAAGAAGAGTAATATAGTATGTATGTTTCACATCCTGAGAGTATCAAGATATAACATCATCAATATGGCCGCCCTATACTAATACCTCTTAATAGGACAATGATGAACTTCCACTAAATATACCCATGTTTGGTATCAAATTAAGCCCTGGGGTTAATCAAGAACCGCTTACACAATGCGAAGTACCGCTGGCAGAAATGTGTCACCAAGCATGGCGACTATGTAAAGGAGAGCTAATTCCACCATAGTGTAAAAATTCTTCGAAGTCGTTTCCTTTCAGATGATTGCAAGAACGTTTTGGTACTCCCTCGTACATGCGACACAAAATTGTTATATTTTCTACATATATACATTAAGGTCCAAAGTTTCTTTGTAGAATCCCTAGCAGCACAGAATATTGGTCCAATGTTGGGCCATTACTGGGCAATATCGATCAAGGTTGGCTAAATATTGGGCCGATATCATGTGCTGCTTGGGAAATATGACACATTTGTTCCACATATTTCGTGTTATATATAAAAGGTTCCCTCTTAGTTCTTTGGTTCGTCAATGTCACCTATAACCCTTGGCTTCTGAAATCGACAAACAAAACTTTGCTTTGCACGTTACAAATCTGACCATAGTTTAGTATGATGGGACTTACTTCACACCTCGAACACTCAAACTTCTACCTTGATTTCGAAACGATAAGTGAAATCTCATATTACTCAAGACCTGCATAAAAAGACCAACCAAGCTAACTAAATATCTGTTCAAATTGACTGTACACATTTCTACAAGATTATTGTTGCAGTCCAAAGATAGCGATAAAATACTGACGTTCATCGTGTAGTTATACCCTCTTTCTCTTCTCAGCATTTTGTTCCCTATCATGTGGAACCAAAATATTTGACCGTAATAATCTCCTTGACTAAAATAACTACCAAATTAAAGTAGATATTATACACACAGTAGCAGAAGGTATACGCTAATGTGTACTGTTAATCAGAGGGTATACGACGTATACTTCAGTATGCCCCCGACTCAAGCTCTGATTATGAATGAAAATAACAATAAATAGTCATTGCAAAGACTCCATCAGGTGCACTCCACTCACTTAGTTCAACTCAGGCATCTAAGGTTTTCATTTGATAACAAACTTGGGTATATTTAATGTAGATAGATCAACGTTATAATGCGAGGTACACATTATAGGACGGCCATATTGATAACGTCATATCTCGGAACGCTCAGATGTATGAAACGTGCACCCAGGGGATCACAACGACTACTTTGATTTTACGTCGTCTGATTTACGTCACAGTATAGGCACAGCGAGTCAAAATCACGCGAAACACAATGTAAATAAATTGGACGCAGTTACGTAGACAGCAAATAAGTCCATATTTAAACTTAATAAATATATTTAAAACATTTTTCTTTTCTTTAGAGTATAGAATAGGCATGCGTCTTTTGTGCTGTTGAGTAAACTGGAGAGAGTGAAATTATAATTTCAAAAGAACAGGGCAAAAAATATACCGGGCTGTATTGCGCACTTGTGCTGTAGACATAGGCATAAAAAAGGTTTTGGAACTATGCTGGAAACACAAATAAAAGCAGTTTCAGAAGAGAAAACATGTTTTTGTTTAGAATGAGGGTATGTGGACGTAAAACGTTTCTACCTTTTAAAAAAGGCACTGTAAATGCTCTTTTAGAACCACAATTCTAAAACATCAGACAGTGCTACTTTCGACAAACAAGTACAACTTTCAACAAACCTTTTGTAGACCGAATTCTCTCCGCGAACAGATACGTACTGAACTGCTTTAGATAACACTCACTGGTCTCGTTGCCTTGATGTAGTTTGAAATTCGCCCGTCGTGTAGCGTCGTTTCTGCAGCCATATTATGTACTACATTACTAATGGGGTGGTGGTCCAATGCTAATAGATTTTAATTTTATTTATGACCTTTAGGTATATAAGGCTCTGATCGCGATGTAAGAAGGTGTCTGCCAACGCCTAAGTTAGAGATACTATCCCAGTCTTTGCCTGGTGTGACTGAAGAAAAAATTCCGCATTGTCGACCGCTGGGATTGAACAGGATTAAATACTTCTAGTGAGAAGGATAACATACCCATCCATCGACATTTCTTTTGGTCACAATATACCCTACCACTACAGAATATCGGGTCAACATGGGCCGATATCGATGATGGTTGGCCCAGTATTGGGCCCCTATTGACCCGATAACTTTGTTGTTTGGGTATTTTTAAATGGGGTGAGCAGTTCAATACTATGTTGATTTTTCTATCTTTTATCTAATTCTATACACCTTAATAACATTCCACGATAAACTACGGTCCATCCATTTTCACTTCGAACTGGTTGAAAATATAGTGAGGTCATTCAAGATTGAATCAGTCAGTGCGAGGCACACCTACGGTGTGCGCTCGTGGTCCGATGGCATCGTTTGGCTGCCGTGTGGCCCTCAAAACGCCCGTGATGTGATGACGCCAGCAGGAAGTTGTATTCACCAGCGAAGAATAGCCGTCTCCTGATACCGACACCAAGACCGGAAGAAGCAGGCCATTTAACCATGGAAACCTGTTGAACGTGGTCAATGGTAGCCGCGGTAGCAGCTGCCCGGGAAACCGGGCGACAGCGAGGCGAAGCACCCAGCACCATCTGTAGTCGTGGAATGGCAACAGTAAGTAACCTTTTAACAGCCACTTCAGTTAAGTTTTTTCTGTGGTCATGGGGAGCCAATACAGATAACTTGACTGGGCCAGAAAATTGGGTACTGGTTACCTGCGTACTCCTGCATACTGTGGACACCAGTTGGACACCGAGACGACAGAGAGGACTACCCACTTCGTGGATGCAGCCCCTGGATGAAGAAGCCACCCACCTGAGATGCAGCAGTTGATCGGCGATTGCATGTTCAACACAGACACTTGCTTTTAGGATGCGATCACTAGAGCCAATACAGACATATTACCTGGGTTTTCCCACCCTTTGCAGCATGCGTGGTTTACCAGGTAATCTATCATAGTTAGTTCGATACAGGGATTTTTTCAGAATATACAGCAATGCATATTCTGGTTTTTGCCCTCTTCATACAAAATTCTTGTCGCGTTTCTCTATCTTCTGTTTTCACCTTCTTTCTTTCTACTTACATACTCCGATTCGCGTTAAATGTCTCCGAAAGACAGAAATCGTAAGCATCCACACCCGTGACAACAGACTTTAGTTGCATGAAGCATGTGCATGAATAGGAGATCACTGTAGAAGTTGGATAGTGGTCACTTCTCACTGCGGGACATTACGGGGGCAGTGAAACTTCAAATTTTTTCAAGCTTTTTTCAAGTAAGTCAAGATTGTGCAGCCTTATCGTAATTCAGTACGTTAAGCCAGGGATTTAAACTGTGGATTTAATTCAGAAAGTTGAGGTGTGGTACTAACCTGTCTTACAATTTAATCTCTCTCTTAGAACAGTGTATTGTTTTTTTTTTAATATTATACTACCAGCCCCTGAAATATTGGCGCACACTTCTTGAGGTGATTATATACAATACCCCCCCCCCCCCAAAAAAAAAGAAATCCTTTCAAGAATTTTTGAAACATGCAGAGTTTTGGAGCTACAGGAACTTAGAACGGCATCGTAACAAATGACATCAAATCTCGACGAAAAATAAGTAATATTTCATAAAATCATAGTACACTAAGTATAGATGTATGTATACTAAATACATACCAATCTCAATATCCTCTAATAATGGAACTACATATATTATTGGCAGTGTGGATTTAGTATTTTAAAACACTTTGAAAGGCGGCACGCTTAAACATTAAACGTAACACAACTAAATCAAACAAACAATCACTTTAAAATTGTTTTGCTAATTAATACAACATGGTACACAATTCTTTTAAAATAACGTTAATCGAACATATTAAATTTATAAGAAGAGATATTGTTACAATTTTGATCACATTTCTTAGCCATTGTCTAATTATCTCCTTGACAGTAAGTAGCAAGGAAAGTAGAACTTATTAGGTATGCCGTTCGCGGATGAGTAACCGATCTATGGAGAGTTTTTCCATGACGTCCTTATATGGACCCAAACAAATTCGTCTGCTAGCGCGCGTAGTTTTAGCATAACTTGTCCGTATAGTGAAGTCAGGGCAAAACTCTCCATAGATGGTCAGGATATACTTTTATCTCAGGGATTCCGCAAAGATTATTTTCAGTTTAGAGCGAGGATGTAAAGTCAAACTTCGGAGCGTCTAAGTGGAGTTTTCCACAGTTTCTAACGATTTTTTACCGCAAGGGCTCTCAGTTTCGGGGGTAACCCCTCCTCCCCTACAGGGGGTAAGCTGGAATCCTTGTTTTATCTCATTTTACACACAAAATTAGATTTTAAGGTGTAGTGGGACCAAGAAAATTTTCCGGGTGGTATACTTGTAGGTTAATTTGTAATATGATAGTGCCCATGTATTTCGTAAGTTCATTTTAATCATTTACACCCCCCTTGTAAGCAAAAATAAGGAGCCAGCCTCGTGCTTATGAAAGAAATGTCAAATTTCTTATCATTATTGGGCTAAGCCTCAGATGCCTAAAAGCTTAAAAATAAATTCAATTCAATTCTTATAGTTATTTTGAGGTCCAAAGAAGTTTCAATCTTTAAATCTACATTAATATAATTTTAAGTGAATCTTACGTAATCATATTGCTCTGATCCTCTTTCCTCGAAGGTCCTGGGTTCGAGTCCCAGCAGCGGCATGGGTGTGGTTTTTAACAGCTAAAGGCGAATCGTGACGGGTCGAAGTCCAAAGTTGCTAGATTGGCCCATAAAAGTTTACCAAAGTTTTTCTGATCCTCCTCCCCTATTGTCAAATAATATAAACAAAACTTGAACCCCCTTGAAAGTTTACGTAATGCTTAAATGACGCCTTTTCTTATGTGTTTGCGTGTGTGTGTGTGTGTGTGTGTGTGTGAAAGAGAGCATTGGTCAAAAATATTGGCCGAAAGAAAGTACAGATATATTTATTCTTAACTGAAATAAAACTATTACCATTATCCTATCTATCTCTCTGTAGCAATGAAAATATTTCTAAAGTTGATATTAAGGTTCTAAAATCAATATTGTTAGTCCCCCATGAGTTAAAATATAGTTAACAGAGAAATGTTGGTCTTACTATTTAGAATATGTCGTTTATTTTTATGCAGTTTAATTGTCTATGCTCATTATTAGAAACATGAAAGTTTAAAAAAAAGTATTTATTTTCATTACCAAATAATTATCATGTGCAAAATTTCTTTTATATCCATCGTTATTATGGACTTTCCTATGCTCTCGCTACAAGCACACACTCATCAGTCCGTATAGTGACGTCACGCGCACTTAACCAATGACTACTGTTTTCATGAAATCTCGCTCTTTGGCCCCCTGTGAGTAAATAGTGTCTACTTACATTAGTAATTCACAACTGAAGTAGTGTTTATTGGCGGATGTGGTGTAGATGGGATTATTATGCTTGTCCTATTTAATTCCTTGATAATGAAATATTTACGCTACGAAACCTTTCTATGCCGCACTCCCTCTATCATAAATATTGCTCCAATGCATGTTTGTGTTTTTACTTCGATTGCGATTTTTTAAACCGATATCGATTACGTTATTATGTATCCAAATAAGACGTTAACTGTAACGATGGTCCCTGTAGTTTCTAAACTATACATGTTCCGAAATTTGTTCAAAGGAACTTTCCTTCTTGTTTTATTGTAAATAATGTCTTCCCGAAGTTTGCGTGGTTATTTCAGGGACACCCTGTATATAATGAAAATTTTCTGATTTATCTTTTCTTTTTAAACTTGTTGTCAAAAATAATCGTCGAGTGAAACACCAAAATTTCTTTAGAAAAATAAATATAAGAGAAACTTTGAAATTGAGAGAACCTTGAGATGAAAATCTATTTGGATTTTTAAAATATAGAAAGTTTTCACAAATGCATTAGAATTTCAAATTTATAAATTTCAATAGGAAGCGTTGAAACCAGCTTCAAGATCTGCTGTTCACAAAAAAAAGTTAAAGAAATAGTGAAATAATTCTTTTCTCTTCATTTTCAAATCAGGTTTTCATTCCTTTACAGGAGACAACTTTACAACTAGAGTTAAAAAAAAAAACTCAGAAAGTTCAATCTTTCACAGCATCCTTAAGATATTCTAGTCTTCAGTCAGTCATTATATTTATCCTAACGAGAATTAGAGAAAGAGTAATTACTTCTTTTCTTTTTTTAACCATCAGAGGACACCAACCCTTTCCTGTTTCAATATGCCATTCTGATGTTTCTGCATTCACAACACAAAACGATATTACACTGATTCACGCTACCGTATGAAACAAATTAGTTAAGTGAAATATTTTTTGCAGATATTTTGAGTATTTAAAATTTGTTAAATAATTGTTCATTTTAAGGGTTGAGAAACGTAATCCTTTGTAAGCATCATCACTATTTATAGTTCTAATAAAGGCAATAACTAACAAATACAATTCAGTCGTAGAATAATCAGAATATTATCTTTTTCAATCAACATAATCCTAATTGCAAGAAGATTATCAACCAATTACAGTTCAACTTACAATGCTATCACTTATAATTGACAAAATACTACAGAATCAATAAATTACCGTAGGTGAACAAGTAATTAGGGACAATCACTGTTAAGAGATGATGGAACAACTATCAAGTACTATTATCATGTGAAAACTGTGAAAGCTATCACAGATCTAACATAGTTTTCAGACAATTGGTTCTACTATAGTACATACTATAGTCCATGTTAAAAACGCTATTGCGAACCAACAATGGAAATAGTACAGTATTATTTTATTTCTAAAAGGGAAATATTAGAATGAGACTGACTTAATTCATATGTTTGTGGCCCGGCAAAATAATTCATTGTGAAAACCATGTGATATACTTTGGTCATTTAATTCAAGAATATACCGCCCTGAAACTACTGAAAAATAATTCTTAACATCATTTGAACATATGAGCAAAAGACAGATGACTGTGATTATGCTTTTGAAACTTGAGATCACTAGAATGACTTCACTTGTTCCGTGCCTTTCGGACCTGCGATTCCTGAATTCCTGACCGTACACATCATGTATAGGAAATCCATATGTTGGTTGCTGTGTGCATTGAGCTTTTAACATTAAACCATAAAAAGTCTCTGTAGAAAATATTTTTAACGCACTTTAGATATTATTAGTGCGGGCATACGACTGCGTAACGGAAAATACTCGCATTATTTTCGAACAAAAAAAAAAGTAACCGAAACTAGTCGAATAATGCCATTTAAGAACGAATTATCCATTTCAATAAGAATCCTCGTTAATTTTGAGGAGTAGTTGCTTCTCAAACAGTTCGTCGTTTAAAGCATATTATTTGATTCTATATTGATCACTGCGAACACTAAAAATTTTTACAGTGGCACTGGAAAGCAGTGGTTAATCATACGTAACGAACACTTTTTGAGTGAAGTTAAAAACTGAAACGCTGATAGCTTAGTATTTCTGCTTCGAAGGCAGTTCTTCAGCATCTCTACATTGCCTTCGACCTGAGCCTTAGATGCCTAAAGGCCATTAATAAAATTCAATTTATTCATGTCCATCATTGTCACTCTTTGACGATAGAAAGTTAAAATAATCTACAAAGAAGATGGTACGGTGGCCATACGTCCCGAATTTTCCGGGACAGTTCCTAATTTTAGGGTTGTGTCACGAAAAATATATTAAAAGTTCCGAATTTCATGAAATAAGGGGCGATATAATTTAATTTGATAGGGACTTCTGAAGTAAATTTTATATTTGTTTCGTTCTAGTAGTTGTAATTCCTACAAAATGTTCAAAACTAGCTTCGAAGCTGCGAAGAAAAAAATGGAGAGAAACAAAGGGTCAGCATCTGAGGCAGCAAGTGAATACCTGCGTTCGTATTGTAATTTTAGTGTATATTCGAGAACTCATCTTCGTACAACTCCCAGGAAAAGAGCTTCAAATAAAGATAACTTAAAATTAACATTATGTGTGATTTGCAGCTCTTGAAACAAAAACTGGTGCTTTTTATAAGAACTGCATTGCATCAGATTACAATTCAGCAGATGCTCGTCAAGCAGTGGATAGGAAATATTGTCAGAACAGTATTATGGTGCAGCTTATTTTAACAACATACTAGAATACGAGAAAGGAATACAAATTATTATTATTTTCAAACATATTGTTTTAAGGGAAATTTAATCTCCCCCCTCTCTCTCTCTTGAGGTTCAGGTTAAAGTTTCATTTGGCGAGTACGAATCAAGTTGTTTTCAGCTCCCAAAGAGATGGAAGAATTGCAACTTTTATTAAGTTTTAGAGAGTTCTTTTCGAGTACATTTGCTGCGTCCTTGTTTCTATCGAATGGATGACGGTAATCATTCCACACTTCACTGTGACTTGGATTATTCCTGAGAGACTTCAAAGAAGCGAGGATTAACGCAAAGGATCAAACTTCGTCGGAGTAACAAGAAAAGTTTGTTAGAATTTTTAGTCTTCATTGTGAGACGTTCATTCAGAAGAGGATATTTACTTATGGAAGTTCGGCTATTCTTTAGTCCAAAAAAACCTCAAGCTTCTTTACGCTACCACCTTTTGTTTTCTGACTTTTTGTTCTCCTAGTAACGTTCGACAATATTCATCTACAGAGAAATTAAAGTTATGCATTGTTGTTCTTGTATAAGAAATATAAACTCATATAAATCCTTATAAATAGTTGCTATAAGATAATAATTAGTTATACTCTCGATACACATTTAATTGTTGATTAAAGCAAGACCTCATGATTTTGGAGGTGAATTCCATACACTATGGCAAGACCAAAACGAATCTTTATCATTAGTCCAACTCTGCTTCATTTTAGAACTACGTGGTTTCCAACTTGGAGTCCAGAATCGGCTAATTACAGTGATAAAACAAATAAATTTGATGACAAGTCATAACTCATGCATTAAAATCTTACTTAGTTTCTAGAAGTTGATTTGCATTAATATGATAAATATTAAAAGTTAAATGCAAAGTCATAGTGTTGTCAGCCTACAGTAACATGTTATTTCTTTTAAACATCACTGCGTCTGTTTAGTGAGTACTTGGTATACTGCAGCGATCATAATAATATTTGAAACATAGAATACATTATTGCAAGCTGTGAAAAAAATATACGACATGAAAGGTTCAAGATGTTGATTTTCAACTAGTAAACGGGTATAATATTCGCAGTTTGCAACACAGCATGTTATGTTTCAAATTAGATGTTTTATCAACATTAGGTTATATAAAGTATTCAATAAACAGATGTGGTACAATTTGAAAAAAAAAAATTAAAGCCATCGTCTCTTGCTTTTTATAACCACTGATGATATGTGTTATCATAAACTGTATCTTCACCATACATTTGCTGAATGTTGCACCAAGCTCAGGTCCCATTACAGCCTATATCGAATTAAAAAATACAGTCTGATTCTCCACTTATTGGTGTCTATTTCACCGACACGATATCCTGTCCGTGTTTAATCGTCTTCAGTAACTACCTAGCCTACTAGTTAATTGTCAAGGGCCCGCAGGGCCACCCTGACCGGACTTTTGGCCACTTAGGCCACTTTCGTCCTTTGATTGATTGATTTATTTATTTATTAGTTTAGTATAAAGGTGATGATTGAGATGAGACGAATCGCACTCTGCAACAGGACCCCCCAGCACGCCCAAACAAATCTCTTTATAACAGTAACTACCTGTGGCTATGGCTGTTCTTATGCTCTCCCAATTACGTAGCTACCGATTAGCGCACTGGCAGCGCCATCTGTGAAATCCCTATCCTGTGATTAGTCACAACGGGCAGAAGGTTTCATTTACCCAATACCATAACATACCCAATACCACAAAGCAGATGCTACGTCTTATAATTACTATTATGTTATCTAATTGTTATGTTATCTTCGTATTATAGTGTAGAAAAGTGCCATGACCGTGACGGATAAACTAGCTAGTTTTTGAATAGACAGTATAAAATGATTTTGCCTTAATAATATTATGATATGGTTAGAATTAATGATAGACTCCAGAGAGAGAGAGAGAGAGAGAGAGAGAGAGAGAATCACTGTTGTTGATTAGTTTTGTGAGAAGAAAAGTCTCAAGAAGGAAATATAATTTCTCTTACTGTAATTATTATGAAATATTGTGTTATTATATTATAGTTATCGGCATTACACTAAGTGAATTTTGCGTATAGTGAATTTAATGAGTTCCCAACTTCAACCAACTTCAGTGGATATGATGTGACCTGGGATAACGTATGATTCTGCCACAGAAGTGGGAACAAGCCTGTTACATGTTAAAATTGAGAATTTAAAATACGTTGTGTCAAATCAATTCTCGAAACAAGGACTCTAATTGAACATAACAAGAGTGTCTGGAGGGTTATCTTTTACCTACGGGCTCAGTGGTGTACCCAACACATGCGGCACGAATTTACTGAAATCGCATATGCGAGTTGTAACTAGAAGGACTCTAAAGAATTCCTTGCGTGGGGGTGGCGCAAAATCTTAATTACGCTACTGCGTACAACTAAACAAGAATACATAATTTTCGCTGTATCACCAACTAACATTAAGGAATTTTCAATGCAAATATATAAAATTATATGATCATATTGCCAGTAATGATTATACCAATCAGTAAGAACATTTTGTAGAGTGCTTGCTTTGTAATCAGGAGGCCTCACGATAGATCATAGGTGCCAACCGTGCTGAATGAAGTTTTAGCCGATTTCCATCGGTCATGATGCTATCTTGAATAATACAAGGAAACAAAAATATATGAAACTAAAAGTTAAGAAAAAAGACGAACAAAAATGTTAATATTTATTTCGATTAAATAGTTCCGCTCTTAATGGAAAGTAATATTACGTATTTATAACAGGCTAAATGTGAGTACTTTATATAATATGATAAGTAAGTGCGTATTTGGCGCACTTTTAAAACTAGATAATATTAAATATCTTAAATTTTATATATTTTATAGAATGACGTACCACCTAACAACTTTCTGGGTACCGCAAGTGATACGCATACCAGAGCTTGAAAAATTCTTGTGTAATATTTGCAGGGCGTTATTTGTAGGCGGGTAAATGGGGAAATTACCTGGCACCTCGTGCATCCTTTTCCCTGGTACCTCACTCGCCTCTTTTCTTGTAGGGAGGGAAAACCAATGTATATAAGTCCAGAACTCAAGTAGGTGTAGGCATGCTTTGACATTAAGTTCCTCCTACATCTTTCAGTGACAAATTACACTCAGAATATATGAGTGTTAGGTGATGAACCAGCTATGTTGCGGAGAGTGTTTATGTATGTTCGAGAGACAGGCCTATCTCCATCTATTTGAGATGATTATGTCCCTTAACTGTTAAGTTTTATGTAGTATAATTGTTGTATTTTGTGAAGGCTCATTTATACCCAGCACATTTTTAGTTTGTTATGTTAAAGAATCTATACATCTTTATTTTTTATTAACTGTTATACACGGGCCATTTACACCAGTATATTATGTTTCTGAAGACTTTTTACATCTTCAGCCTTTATACGATTTTATTATTTTAGTTGAGTAACAGCTAAATTTAGACGTGACAAAGATAAGGGGCTTTCCAATATATACAGTGTGTAAGATCTAGCAATTCATTGTAAAGTAAATATTAATTTAGATTAGTATCCTTTGATATTTAAGAATTCGAATTTTGTTTGTAAGAGATGAAAGGACAGAGATAAAATTATTAGGATATATTTGTAATTAGTGAGAAGTAAGAAATCCTTCACATTTTAGTTTACTATATTATCTCACTTAATCGGAATAATGAGATACATATCTTCAATAACGTCTGAATTATCATCCACTCCTCGTAGTCCAGGCGATATGACCGGTACTGAAATGTAGTACACACGATATCTGAAAATTGTGTTCATTTTCCAGCCTTTATATATTTACACTCACAGTGTTAATAACTCTTTTAAGTTCTTGTATTTAAAATATCTACTAAATAAAATTACTATGTATGAAGAGCAGTGAAATCAAAACGGGTCAGACGTCACAAAGTATCATTGAACATTCAATACCTTAAAAGCAATCTCCAAAACTGTTAATAGTTTTATCCCACTGGAAGATAAGGGAGCCTATACCATCCTTGAAGAAGCTTCTGGGCTGCAGACGGAACCAAATCTTTGCCCAGTCACACACGTTACAGTCCAAAAAATCGAATAGCGCTCAATTGGTAACGCTGGGGTTTGATGAAGGGACTGACATTTTTTGGGAACAAGGAAAAGAACAGTTGCAAATTGCAATTCTACACCAGTAGTTTGTTTATTGCGATATTGGAAGTAAAGTTAACGTCCAACATCAGAAATTGAGGGTTTCCTGTTTGACTGCTGAGGATGTTGGAGTACGAGCTATTTATCGTGGCATATCTCCTGCCCAAATCTCTCCCCATGCGATTTTCACATTGTTGGAGAGTGCAGAAGAGACATAGGTGGATATCGCTTTCCATGGGACGAGAACATCTGTGACTGGGTAAAGATATGCTTCCGTCTGCAGGCTAGAAGTTTCTTCATGGATCGGATAGAACGCCTTATCTCCAAGTGAAACAAAAATGTATTAACAGCTTTGGTGATCACTTTTGAGGTACCGTAATAAAAGCTGAATGGCACTTTTTGTCGTCTGACACCTTCTCGTTTGACTGTCCCTTGCATTTTGTTACTCTTACGATTTATGCAATTTTCATGACATTGACACTAGATGGTAGGCAAATAAAACATCTATAAACTCCTCATGCAATCCTGAAACGTTTACACATATTTTCTATGCTACAGAAAACAAATTGAGAGATATTAGTTTTTTCTCTGTTGTATCAGATAAGATAGTCATGGATCAGCTATAATCAGTTAAAAAAGCACCTGACAAAACTCGTGCTAGCAAAATATCAAATTAAACCTTTAATTCCCATTACTCTAGTGTTGGCGAATACGAGATCTTCAAAAACCAACTTAATTTAATATCTAATATTAAGAGATTGCGTCAATGTTATGTGTTATTCACGAGTATCAGGACTTCAGATTAAAAAATATGGATTATTTTTTTCAACTCCAATGTAACTAATTTAAAGTCTATATTTTCGAATTTATCAGCACGTTCATTAAAAGCCCCCTTAAAAGACACTGTAATAATATTTCTGTATAAAGTAATACAGTACCGCGGTATATGGTAATTATATATGATTAAGGCAGAATCATCGGTATCGTGCATAGATTTATTGAGTCATAATTTCCTCTCAAAAAACCAATTATGTATGCATCTCTAGTGATCTTTGACAGTGATCGCCGCGACAACTGTTACACATTGAAACCAAGACTAGTTTAAATCCAACTGAAAATACTCTTCTCAGCAAATAGATTTTTATATCAGTGAAGCAGAGGAATCTTTTCCGATACTTACTTCTTATTCTAAAAGCGTATGTTCCAAACGGACAATAAGTGAACTTTTGACCGTTTATTATTTCGGTATTTTTCTCTTCGAACTCTACACAGTAAAAAATAGCTGTGTTAATTCAACACAATGCGGTGTCCCAGCGTGACTACCACTTTTGCGTGTTAAATCAACACAACACACGATGTTGATTTCGGTACTGTGAGAAAAAAAAAAAGTTACAACCGCAGCTAGATTTGAACATGAGTTACTCAGTTAGAAGTCGAGCGTCTTACCGACTTCGCTAACTCATCAGGTGGAAAAAGCACTAGATTGAAACAATCTTGAAGGATAAAAAAAAATGTTGTTGAACCCCAAACACACACAAAGTTACTCTAACGACTTATGCCATGAGTTAATCACTTTTCCATTGGTCAATTAGGTATCACAATCCCCATTTATTGAGAATATGTTCCATTTCTATGAAAGCAAGCGCAGCATATGACATGTTGTTACGATAAGCAGTAACCGCTCAAGTGTTTGGCTGTCGCCATCTTGCTTGTTTTTATAGAAATAGAATATTCTCAATGAATGGGAATTCTGGTTCCCAGTGGACAAATAGGAAGTGATTAAACAATGGGATAAGTCGTGCAAGTATCTTAGTTTGTTTTGGGGATTCAGCAATGTATGTTTGATCCCCTACACTGTTTAAATCTATAGCGTAGTCGTTTAATTCAAATGTTGTTCACTAAATATCGTTTGCATCTAGCATCTTTACTGTCTGACGATTTAGCTAAGTCGGTAAGACGCTTGACTTCGAACTGGGAAACCCATGTTCAAATCTAGCTGCGGCCGTAACTTTTTTTCTCACAGTACCGAAATCAACACCGTGTGTTGTGTTGATTTAACACACAAAAGTGGTAGTCACGCTGGGACACCGCATTGTGTTGAATTAACACAACTATTTTTTGCAGTGTATGCCAATGATATTTCATCTTTCTTTTTCTTATCTATTTTCATACTGTTTATTGCATATCAATATATGAGTTTAGCGGCTTTAATAAGTAGTAAAAATAGAACATTATTTGTCGTTAAGATAACCTAACTGAGCTATTAAAAGCACGTTTCATTTTCTCCTTATACAGGGTAAGTCAAAATGATGTACCCGATTTTATAAATTTATTTTGTGAAATATAATGAACATATCTAAATGTAATACATGTGGTAAGAAGGGTAACTCTCAAATGTTTTTTTCAGTCACATCACAAGTGCTCTATGTGAGCACCTCGCGTAACACGACACACATCAAGCCGATAGTCTATCTCCTGCCAAACCTTGTGTAGTGTGTCACGGTCAATCTCTG
>JAGDQP010014758.1:0-17121 GCA_022664845.1 Lepisma saccharinum | reverse complement strand
ATTTTTTACGAATAATATAGTCTTGTTCAGCAGTTCAGTGTTTTTTGTTCTTTTAAGGAGTTACGAAAATATTCTTCCCAAACCACATCAATTCGTTTCGTTGTTGCAAGCTGCTTCCTGAAGTATTCAACAACATGGTCTTCGATTATTCTTCAAAAGTTTTGGCTGATCCTCAAAGAATCATATGAATAATAGGTGCTCCATCTAAAATCTTTACGCCTACTGTATTTTCTTGAAAAATATCTTCGTTTTGGAGTACTTCAAAGCAATTAAGTAAATTTTATTTGTGATTAAAATGTATCAACTCTCCTACTAAAAGTGACGGAGGGTACAACTCATTTTCATGTTTAAAGAATTCGTCCAAGTCGCCTGATCTATATTGGCATGCAATGTAAAGGCAACTAAATAATACACAGTCATTTTTAAGGCTGGTGAACTTTTTAGCAACACGTGTTTGCCTCTTTTTGTATGCGAGAAACCTATTGTATTTCAAAGGGTCAGTAACTTTCTTGTCTTTATTCTTTAATCGTTCAACAAATCTTGTGAACTGCGATTACCCTGCACTTTCCATCATTTGTAGGGTGGCAACTCCTTTAGATTGTACTATTTCTTTGTTATCAACACGGTAAAGCCCTCCTGTTGTTTCCATAAAAGGATTACCAGCATCTTCGAAAGTCGTATTTAACGACTGAACCTGTTTCTGAAAATTTCAGTGAATTTTTTGGATGCTTCGTCATGTTTTGTATTGTCATCTCTGCATTTGAAAGCCAATTCAGTGTCTTCTACGTATTTGCATATTTCCGGCGATGCTACAATAAACCGCCGTAATGTTTCCGGGCTTTCTATCAGTCCAATAATTCCTCCTCTCCTCTGAGCGCGGCATTAATTCGCTCGTGGGCTTGGTCCAGAACCATTGCTGAAAAAGATCGTTGAGTTTTCCTTGCAACAAAGGCATCTCGTAAGAAAGTTGCCATCACGTCGGAATGCAAGGTATCAAGGCAGAGTAGGTCACAAAACTGAGCTGTAAGCCACCGAGCATAGACCACATGGTGCAATGCAAAGAACCATGGAATTATGTTCATAATAGACTTCACGTACAAATCAAAGTTTGCTTCACGTATAGCTCTAACAAATGTGAGCACAGTCAACCCCAGTGTCAAAATAGTGTCCCAGAATCGGAACTGCGGCCATGTTCTTTCCACATTTTGTCAACCGATGAGTTACCTCCTTCAGAAGTTTCCATGTATGCTTCCTTTCGTAAAGCTGTTAGAACAGCAGCAGTGACTTCGTGGGCGTAACGGGACCTCTTGATATGTACAACGCGAAGTGTGGATTCGCCTTTGCCTTTACTTGCAATTTCTGCTTGGATCAACATCTCCACCTACCTACTGTCTTCCAAAACATGGCCTAAAACTCATATGGCAGCTTGCTCAATGCGCAGCCCACCTAGCATTAGTAGAAACTTCTTTTCTCCTAGGGAACTATTTGGAAGGGCATACTGAATCTGTTTACATATAGTATAGAGTGGCTGGCCGAGAACAAGAACTGGTGTTTGTTTCTCATTCAGATGTCTTACAATAACTTCCACAGTTCTCTTCGAATGCAGCATCATAACAGGTGAATAAGACGGTTCTGCAAACAATGGTAAAACTGCAATATTTATTGTTGGTCGATTCGGCTGAAATGATTCATGATAGGATGCCCAATTTAGATGATCCGCAGATTCAGATTTGACTTGATCTTCCCAAGGCATATCCAATGAAAGTGCATCTTCTGAAATAGCAGGAATCAGAAGCTGCTCACGTGCAAAAGAAGATAATCCATTTAAAGTTAGCAAACTTGGTGGGAAGAGAATGAACTTTCCTCGGCTTTGGTATGTCTTTGGCAGCATCAATATTTGTAAGAACGCGAGGAGTTCCATCGTCATGAGCTGGATGCTGCATTATCAAAATGGCTGTCGTCATGGAATTAATCGATTGCCGTCGATGGGGTTGGATTGTGGTCAATGTTGTCGCAACAGGCGGTAGTAAAAACATTGAACTTCAATGAAGCAGGGCAGACAATATTCTCTCTTTCGTACAATCGACAAACTTTATTGGCTACGTTAGTAGATAAAACTCTTAAACGATCATACGAGATTGAAAGTTCCAAAATATGCATCGTATCCACCAAGTCTCGTTTTGTGGGTTGCCCATGTATCTTAAAGGCAACGTAAGTAGGCAGTGACATTTCCCTTTTTTGATCATGTTGTGAGGATCCTGTTGAAGATTGGCTACGTCTTGCTCTCTTCACTGCATTAAAAATTAGAAGTTGAGAAATTGTAATTACTGGCTGCTTTTGATTCGAAGTTTCAGCATCTATTTTTATACCTTCACACTTCCTTCCACACATTGTTGTTAGCAATTTGATATAATTGTTAGTAAATTGATTGCAAGGTTAACTAATAATAATATAACAGATTTCATAATTGAGTTTGCACATTAGAATGCGAACAACGATATCGTAGTGCATTATTTAGGCCTAATCAAGACAATTAACAAAAAAACGGAAACATCCAGCTAAAAGTAAATGTTTCGGGAACATCACCCTGATTTATTAACGGTATCAAGTTAAAGCTTAATAAATGTTGTTTCTCTTTTATTCGAGACAAAATTGCGAATTTTGAGGTCCTGAAAAGTTATAATAAAAATGAAATGAAGAAAAATGTGATTTTTTAATATTTTTATGTTTATACGAGTTACAGTTATATTTACATAAAATTAGAAAGAGTACTAAATTTTAGTACAAGCTCAGATCTTTCAAATAAAAAAAAATAATTAAAATCGGACAATGGTAGAGCAGATTGAAAAAATGGCCGCTGCCGCCATTTTGACCCCCTCCCCCTCCGCCACGAATTTTTCGTTGGCCCCCTTTCGGAAATCATTCACGGGGAGTCAAGGAAGAGGTATGCAAACTGGGACCTTTTAATCATAAAATGCAGCGTTCACTAAAATTTTGGCTCTTAACCACCACCGGACTATTTCTCTCCGTCCAGTCTGAACTGAAGGAGAAGTGTTTGAGTGTTCTCCCATATGTATTGCTTATAAGGAATATTTATAATATTTCTCACGAGATTTGTCCAGCAGTCCGTCTGTCCGTTCTACTGGACCGATTTTAATAATTATTTTTTAAAATTTCCGGCTTGACTCTTAGATGAGCCATCAATAAATAGCATTCGTAGTAGTAGTAAAAAACTTTATTTCTATATGGACAGTCTATTGTAATAGTAATAGTAGTAGCTGTTGTTGTTGCTGTAGGAGTATTATTATTAGTAGTAGTAGTAGTAGTGGTGGTGGTGGCAGTAACGCCTACAGCATATCTGCACCATAGGGACTCAGCCCTCCGGAGAGTCTGGTTACAATAAAGTAGGCGCAGCCCCCATAAAATATAATGTTAAGGGCGCAACCCGCCACGTGGAAGCGAGTAGTAGCCCAATGACTCTTGCCAACATATTTTCTTAATCCCACACCAACGGGCGGGTACTTTTGCTAGTCTTATTTATTATATTTCAATGCTTGCAAATATTTGTAAGGTCATCAAAATAAAAGGATACTATCACTTATTTTCACTTCGTTGTTCGTTATTTTATTATTCCCGAACACAAGCAGATACCTAAACTAGGTATTTTATTACTAAAACTAAGCTTTTCGTAAATGTGAATAGTAATTATAAATTATAAGCCTGTGTGGTAGACATGGTAAGTACAATATCCAAGTTTTGACGTAATGAAAGTTGATTTACGAAAAGAAGTTGAGCTATATGTGGAAACATTTCTTTAACCGCGAGTTTGATATTTACATACATTTAATATAATAAGAAACGCAATATTCAATCCGCAGTGTGTTAGTTGATAATGACAAGGATGCTAGTTTGCATGCTTTTAATGTGATTCCATCAAATTACTATTGGATTTCGAATAAATAAAACTTAATATGACATGCCTGGTACTCTGTCTTGGGGCGTACCTAAAGGATTGAAAAGGGGGCTAAGGATGATGTTCCTCGGAGAGCATCGGCCTGAAAGCGTAGCTCGGTAGAGGCACCTCGAGAGGTGTTATGTCCCATTAATACTCGCAGTTTACCTGTTAAGACTTGCAACTTAATAACCTTTAATATTTACATGCAATGGAAGGCTTCAAAGGATGACATTAAAAGCAATACGTTTTATTGAATACTGAACTATCCTACGAGAAGCAAGGCTGAGTCAGTAACTCAATAATTACGTAGCAGCTAATATGAACACAAGTATAAATCATTACGGATGGAACTCCAAATATTCAATGCAGAGACATCATTAATTAGAACCACACATTGTTAGGCTGACACAACTCACCTTCTTAAAATGGAGAGCAGATTTACGTCCAAAGATGATATTGTTCTTGGGCACTTGTAAGCTCAGGACGTCCACATTAAACAATTAGAAATAAGTCTCTAGCGTACCTTCCGTCACGACTGACTACGATGTTTCGTTCTTATTAGTAAGTTCATTGGTAAGCAAGCTATATTGGTTAGGCAAATACACACTTTCAATTAGGTTTAGTCCACTCACTCGAAATTTTGTTAAAGTTCTTTTCGATAGACTGTCCGAAATGTCTGAAGTCCGTAGAGCGGCGGACTAATACTTTCTCACTGAAATTAGTAACTTGTCGAAAAAGAGAATGAAGTTAACGATTCGAGATATAGTCGGTGACTACGGTCCCATATCATAGGGAAGATTGTTTTTTTTTATATCCAAATTAGTATTGACAAGTTGAGTAATGGTTTTCATGCCAAAACACCACGTCATAACATCGCTATGTTGGAAAGAGTTTGGAAGGATGATTCCCACAAAGAAGATACTAATATTTGGTAATAACCTTGGAATTGTCTCTAATCCAAAAGGTGTGGATACTTGAAGACGGATACGGTTGTATTGAATGTCTAATGACTAAAGGTCGTGTGACTCAATAACTTGAGAGTACTTCTATGAGTTATCTCGTAGAATCATGAAGTAATTGCATTCTGAATACGTGATTACTGAAGGTTACTTCACTATGATAATCGGGGGATATTCTAGTACTCACGTGAATCAGGATTATTCACGATTCTCGTTGTAAACACCTGAAGTCTCAATCTTACATGTCGATTCCTGGAATATTTGGTGAGGTAATACCAACGATGTCCTGTTACGGCCTTCTGCATTGAATATCGTTGTGAAAGTTTGTAATGTTAATATATTTTTCTATTACTGTAAGTTGGTGACCCAGTTCCAAGTTCCAGCTAACATATTCCTCGTTGTATTCCGTTATTCTTTTAATCGTTTCTAAAACTACTACCTTTCCTTACGACTAATGCGGAAAATAATAAAATTTGATTATTAACTTTCCCGATATGTTAACTACAATAATCATGGCTGTCACATTACATTATTAACTCCATAGAGGGTCACTTATTACATTGCAATCAATCCTAAATTGACTAATTGCCAGTGGCCCCGGGAGGCTGATTCTACTCGATGATGTACTGTCACCATCCAACCATCGTAAACGATCAGAAATTATGGATTATGAATCTGATCATGGATCAGATTATGGAAATCAGAATAAAAAATTCACTAAGAAAATGAAAATGTTATTTCCGAGAACCTGAACATTATTTTTCCGGAAGCGGCCTTCTCCAATGCAGACATCAGCCAGTCAGTGTTAATGTTTGAAACAAAAATAAATTGTAACAAAGAAGATTGCGTAACAAACAAGAGTCACTGAACAACAACACTGAACTGAAACGTCTTTAATTGCGATTTACTCTAAGAGTTTTGTTTCAAGTGTAGTGACACTGGCACAGTGATATGCTACTACTATTAGCAAGGGAACTTTCAACACTTGTTATGTGAGGTACCAGCTAGTAATATTATCATTATTTCCTATATACAAAATAAGTCACAATGAATATTTTCTGAACGAGCAGAAGCAGGCCTACAAATGAAAACTTTGCAAACACATCTGTTACGGACATATAATGTTTCGGCAGTATCGTGTGCATCCGTCATCAATCACCTCATGACTCCTTAATGGAAAATCGGTCATGTGCCACCTCATTCGATTTACATCAGAAAATCTTTGGTGAAGTATTGTTGGTGAACATTTCCGTTAACTTGGGTAATAAAGACCAGTCACCTTGCAGCTTTCAGCTGAAAAAATAGAAGAATGAAGCAAGATTTGAACACAGGCTGATCAGTTAGATGTCCAGAGTCCTACTGACTTGACTAACCTTCCATCGATTAGAATGTATGAGATGAAAATAATATGGGGGGTTAGGAAAACGTTGGTCCAAGCCAGAAAACGTAAATAAATATATTCTCACGACTTACAACATGCTTTTAAAGCTTTTTTCTATTTGTCAAATAAAACAAAAATCATCCTTCAAATATTTTTTTTATTTCTGGTAACATACGTGATCAAAATGGCAGCAGCAAACACTTGATCTGAATTGAAGGGTACATGAAAAACGGTTTTTCTTAAAACTCATTTGGAAGTCCAACTCTCCAATTAACTTCCATGTATTTCATATTCTGAAAACAGCTACAATTTGGCGATTATTTGCGTTTATGGACTGAAACTTTTCTATTTGCACTCCTGATATCCTGTTAAAAACAAATTTCCGGAAAAAAGATTTTCGTTCAATGCGTCATTGAAGATTTATTGAGAATGATTCATTTTCGTCCCATTGCAAGGCGTCTAGTTGGAAACACTGTATCTCCAATTTCACCCATGTTCAAGGAGTCGCCTCTCGAAGTGTTCCCCAGAGGTCTTGTTGAACCCTGTATAAAAGATTACTACGACTGTTTTCTTATTCGAAAACATGATATAATTTGTATTCTTGACTCTTCATCTGTAGGATATATTTATAAACTTGACCCAATTGAAAGACAGAAAAGTTGATTCCAAAACGAAAAAGCAATGTACATTATTTAAATACGGTATTATACTTATAATGATAGAAACCATATCTATTATTCATGTTTTCCCTTTTGGAGGAGACAATTGCAGCGTTTCCCTTCTACATTACAAATTACAAATAAAATATTTAAGAACTGCATTATTTTAATCCTTGAAAAAACATGCAGCTCAACTGCACCTTTGATATAAGCATGAATAGAATCAAAATACAAGAAATATTAGCAGACATTTCCCGGTAAATTACTTGAAAGCTAAAAAATGTAGTACCAAAGAAGGTAGAAATGCGACTTGTCGTCTTCTTTGGATAATTCTCTGGAGAATTTCGTTTTGAAACTTCACTATATATATAAAAGAACTCTAATAAAAAGTCTCATTTCTGTTTCTTGGGAAAGTAATTTGTCAAACAAAAGGACAAAGCAGAAATTAGATGCTGGCTGTCGACATCTTTCATTTTCTCCATCTTGTACTTCGCAGACGAAAACATCGTAAAGGAGGATTTTCAGCAGGCAGAGTCTTGTGTATATTACTCGGTTGTTCTTTAAAAAATTTCAAACTTTCATGGAACTACATTTTATTCCTTCTTCGCTCAGCAAGGGAGCTGAATCTCTTAACTTTTGCAGAAAATATGTTTTTAAGCAAATGCGAGTTGAAAACTTGCCATAAAATCCAATATAAGTCTTGGTTAAAGTATCCCTTTCCTGCAAAAAAATAACATTGTTCAATATCTTGACCTACTTTCGCACATTACAAGACCTTATTTGACTGCCTTAGGTAGATCTGAAGACACTAGTGAGATAACATTGTATTCAAGTTTAAAGTTAAAAGAAAATTATAATTCAGAACTCCTGTGTAGTCATTTTGTTTATACCTTTCTTACGAAACACGAAGTTATATTCAAGAGTGTCAATTTCATAAAAAGAAAATCCAGATACGTGAAATATTTAAACCCGCTGATAGTTGTATTTTCACGACATTTCTTTTAAAATTATTTCCATAAAATATTGTTAAATAAGATACAGAAAGAAATTCTTATCAATATGCTCTTCATAGTCAGAGACGTGTACTGAAAGAAACTATTAAATAAATTTATAAAAATGGTTTAAAAATAATTTATAAATATGGCCGAAGAACAGTATAAAGGAATACGATTGACAGTAAATAAAGCATAATGTCTGAATATTCCAGTAAGCTTTGGACTAGTGAACACCAAACCCTCGATCGCAAACTACTGGTAACTCACAGATATATTTTCAGTTACTTTCTATAGGATATCCAGAGTGCACATAGGGTCTAATGAAATTTTCTATACTGTAACATAATGCTATTAAATAGGGCTACCATACATCCGGGATTAGCATGAACAGTCTGCAATTGTATGTTGTATCCGGGACTAACAAATGCCCGGGGATTTATGTTGTTTCAATAAATTATCGATTTTCGGCTAATACTAGCCAAAACATCATTTATACTTACCAATTGTACTACCTGCTATATCTACTACTTTTCACGCTTAATAGAAATACCATTATTAATGTAGTTTGTCTCTGTAAAATAGTCCCGAGCCCAAGGGAGCTTTTTACCTGAACCCAAAATTTCGGTATATACAACATATTGTGATGAAATTTTTATTAAAAAAGTACGCTGAAACCGAATCTGATGGGTATATGTTTCATACCTATGGACGTTTCGAGTTATTACGTCATCAATATGGCCGGTCTATAATAATACCTCTTATTAGGACAATGATCAACTTCCACTAAATATACCCATGTTTGGTATCAAATTTAGCCCTGTCGTTTATCAGGAACCGCTTACACAATGCGAAGTACCGCTGGCAGAAATGTGTCACCAAGCATGGTGACAATTCCACCATAATGTCAAAATTATCCAAAGTCGTTCATTCCAGATGATTGCAAGAACGTTTTGCGACAAAATGCGACAAAAAAATCTTATATATTTGTACATAGACACATTAACGTTCAAAGTTTCTTTGTACAATCAATAGCAACACAGAATATCGATCCAATGTTGGGCCATTACCAGCCAATATCGATCAAGGTTGGCTAAATATTGGGCCGATATCATGTGCTGCTTGGGAAATATGACAGTTTTGTGCCACATATTTCGGATTATATATAAAAGGTTCCCTCTTAGTTCTTTGGTCCATCAATGTCACGTATATCCCTTGGCTTCTGAAATCGACATACAAGACTTAGCTTTGCACGTTACAAATGTGACCATATTTTTGTATGATGGGACTTATTCCACACCTCGAAAACTCAAACTTCTACCTTGATTTTGAAAAGATAAGTGAAATCTCATATTACTCAAGACCTCCATAAAAAGACCAATCAACCTAACAAAATATCTGTTCAAATTGACTGTACACATTTCTACAAAATTATTGATGCAGTTAAAAGATATCGATAAAATAGTGACGTGCATTATATAGTTATATCCTCTTTCCCTTCTCAACATTTTGTTCCCGATCATGTGGAACCAAACTATTTGACCGTAACAATATCCTCGACTAAAATCACTGCCAAATTAAATAAATAAATTAAGCGAAAGTAGATACTATACACACCGTAGCAGAAGGTATACGCTAATGTGTAAGGTTAATCAGAGGGTATACGACGTATACTTCCGTATACCCCCGACTAAAGCCCTGATTACGAATGAAAATAGCAATAAATAGTCATTGCAAGGACACCATCAGGTGTACTCCACACTCTTAGTTCAACTCCAAGCATCTAGAGCTTTTATTTGATACCAAATATGAATATATTTAGTTGAAGTCGATCAACACCCTAATAAGAGGTATTATTATAGGGTGGCCATATTGATGACGTCAAATTTCGGTACGTTGAAGAATGTGAAAAATATAGGGCTTATCTTGATTAACTCCAGGGACCTAAGGCTTTCATTTGATACCAAACATTGGCATATTTAATGTAAATTGATCAACGTCATAATACGAGGTACACATTATAGGACGGCCATATTAATGACGTCATATCTCGAAACGCTCATAGGTATGAAGTATCCCCAGGGGATCACAACGACTACTTCGTTTTTACGCCGGCTATCTTCGGCTGGTTGACATCACAGTGTAGGCACAAGGAGTTAAGATCACGCGAAGCAGAATGTAAATCAAATAGACGCAGTTACATAGACAGCAAATAAGTCCTCATTTAAACTTAATAAATATATTTAAAACATTTTTATTTTCTTTAGAGTATAGAATAGGCATGCATCTTGTGTGCTGTTGAGTAAACTAGAGTGAAATTATCATTTCAAAAGAACATGGCAAAAAATATGCCGGGCTGTATGCCTGGAACTATTACTAGAAACGCTAATAGAGGCACTTTCAGAACTGAAAAATGTTTTTGCTTAGAATGAGGGTATGTGGACTAAAAAAGCTTCTGCCTTTTAAAAAAGGCACTGTAAATGCTCTTTTAGAACCAGAATTCTAAAACATTAGACAGTGCCACTTTCGACAAATAAGTACCACTTTCGACAAACTTATTGTAGACCGATCTCTCGCCGCGAACAGATACATACTGAACTGCTTTAGATAACACTGGTCTCGTTGCCTTGATGTAGTTTGAAATTATCCCGTCGCATCGCGTCGTTTCTGCAGCCATATTATGTACTACATTACTGATGGAGTGATGGTCCAATGCTAATATATTTGAATTTTATTTATGACCTTTAGGTGTCTGTATGACCTTTAGGTGTCTACCTTTAGATATAAGAACGCCTAAGTTAGAGGTACTATCCCTGTCTTTGCCTGGTGTGACTGAGGAAAAATTCTGGATTGTCGACCGCTGGGATTGAACAGGATCCAATACTTCTAGTGAGAAAGATAACATACCCATCCATCAACATTTCGTTTGGTCACAATGTAAACTACCACTACAGAATATCGGGTCAGTATGAGCCGATATTGATGATAGTTGGCCCAGTATTGGTCCGCTATAGGCCCGATATCTTTGTTGTTTGGATATGTTTAAACGGGGTGAGCAGCTCAATACTATGGTGATTTTTCTCTCTTTTATCTAATTTTACACATCTTAATAACATTTCACGATAAACTACGGTCCATCCATTTTCACTTCGAATTCGTTGAAAATATAGTGAGTTCAGTCAAGAACATGCAGCCTTATAGTAATTCAGTACGTTAAGCCAGGGATTTAAACTGTGGATTTAATTCAGCCAGTTAAGGTGTGATACTAACCTGTCTTATAATTTAATCTCTCTCTTAGAACAGTATATTGTTTTTCTAATATTATACCACCAGTCCCTGGAATATTGGCGTACACTTCTTGATATGATTATATACAATACAAAAAAAACTCCTTTGAAGAATTTTCGAAACATGCGTAGTTTTGGAGCTATAGGAACTCAAAATTAGAACTGCATCGTCAAATGACATCAAATCTCGACAAAAAAAAATCCCTTTCGGTAGGCCTACAGGCTGAGGTAGATTTCGAAGTTTCGCTGGGAGCCGGGGCTCGGCCCCAACTTCAGTGCTTTTGAGAGGATGCGCCTCCTTTATCTTAACCAAAATCTCTCTGCAGCACTACACCACCACGGAGTAAATCTTCACCCTCCCACGGTTGGCTGCGCCCCCAAAGGGAAGATTTGCCCCATTTATTGTAACCTACTCTTGGTCATACACCTTCATGGAAAATTTCGTTTCTCTACCTTCAATGATTTGGAAATTGGGTTTTTGGGGCGGCCATTTTGGATCCAAGTTGACGACTTTTTGAAAGTTTTCTTATTTTGTCGTGACCTACTTGTGATAGTACAACTTCAAGTAAAATTTCATTTATCCAGCTCAAACGGTGTGCAAAATGGGATTTTGGGCGGTCATTTTGGATCCAAGATGGCGACTTTTCCCAAATGTTGTGATATTTCCCTAAGCTACTCGTTATAATGCACCTTTATGCCAAATTTCGTATCTCTAGCTCAAACGGTTTGGAAAATGGATTTTTAGGTCCGCCATTTTGGATACAAGATGGCGTCTTTGAACTCGTTAGGTAACATTTTCAAAATCAAAAAGTGATGTTGTACCTTTATGCCAAATTTGATTTCAATAGCCCCAGCGGTTTAGGCTGTGTATTCTATACAACAATAGGGTTCGGCGGCCATTTTGAATCCAAGATGGCGACCGATTTTGCTCATTAACGAACTTAACCGAGCTATTAAGCCTAGAAACAACATATAAAAATTTGGTTCAAATAGCTTCAAAATTATGGCCGCTAGCGTGTTAAAATATATATATATATATATATATATATAAATATACACTTTCATATCGTACCGATCTCAATAGGTATATTTTCTTCGAAATTTACCTAATAAGTAATATTTCATAAAATTAAAGTACACTAAGTATAGATGTGTATACACTAATTGCATACAAATTTCAATATCCTCTAATAATACACATATTATTGGAAGTGTAGGTTTAGTACTTTAAAACACTTTAAAAGCCAGCATGCTTATACATTAAACGTAACACAATTAAATCAAACAAACAATCACTATAAAATTGTTTTGCTAGTTAATATAACAATGTACACAATTGTTTTAAAATAACGTTAAACGAACATATTATTTTTTTTAACAAAGAAACATTGTTACAATTTTGTTCACATTTCTTAGCGATTGTCTAATTATCTCCTTGACAGTAAGCAGTGTCTACTTACGTTAGTAATTCACAACTAAAGTAGTGTTTATTGGTGAATGTGGTGTAGATGGGATTATTATGCTTGTCCTACTACACCATTTTATTTCTTGGCAATGAAATATTTACGCTGCAAAATCTGTCTATGCTGCACTCCCTCAATCATAAATGTTGCTTCAACGCATGCATTTGGTGCTACATCGACTGTGATTTGTTAAACAGGCACCTGTTACGTCGTTATATATCGAAAAAAGAGGTTATTAATAACGATGGCGTCTGTAGGTTCTAAACTATATATGCTCCTGAATTTGTTCAAAGGAACTTTCTTTCTTGTTTTATTTAAAATAATCTCCTCCTGAATTTTGCGTGGTTATTTTAGGAACACCCTGTATATAGTGAAAATTTCTGATTTATCTTTTCTTTTTAAACTTGTAGTTGAAAATAATCCTCTAGTGAAACACCAAACTTTCTTTAGAAAAATAAATACAAAAGAAACTTTGAAATTGACAGAACTTGAGATGAAAATATATTTGGATTTTAAAAAAAAATATAGAAAGTTCTCACAAATGCATTAGAATTTCAAATTTATAAATTTCAATAGGAAGTGTTGAAACCAGCTTCAAGATCTGCTGCTCACAAAAAAAAAAAAAAAAAAAAGATAAAGAGATAGAAAAATAATTATTTCATCTCTTCATTTTCAAATCAGGTTTTCATAACTTTACAACTAGAGTTAGAAAAACAACAAAAAACACAGAAAGTTCAACACTTCAAACTTCCATAAGATATAATTATTCTAGTCTTCAATCAGTAATTCTATTTATTCTAACGAGAATTAGACCAAGAGTAATTACTTCTTTCCTTTTTTAACCATCATAGGACACCAACCCTTTCCTGTTTCAATATTCCATTATGATGTCTCTGCATTCACAACACAAAAATATATTACACTGATTCACGCTACCGTATGAAACAAATTAGTTAAGTGAAATATTTTTTGCAGATATTTTGAGTATTTAAAATTTGTTAAATAATTATTCATTTTAAGGGTTGAGAAACGTAATCCTTTGTAAGCATGACCACTATTTATAGTTCTAATAAAGGCAATAACTAACACATCCAATTCAGTCGTAGAATAATCAGAATATTATATTTTTCAATCAACATAATCCTAATTGCAAGAAGATTATCAACCATTTACAGTTCAACTTACAATGTTATCACTTTTAATTGACAAAGTACTACAGAATCAACAAATTACCGTAAGTGAACAAGTAATAGGGCTAATCACTGTTAAGAGATGATGGAACAACTATCAAGTACTATTATCATGTGAAAACTGTGAAAGATATCACAGATTTAATATAGTATTCAGACAATTGGTTCTACTATAGTACATACTATAGTACCCCGTTCATGATATAAAAAAATGCTATTGCGAACCAAGTATGGAAATAGTACAGTATTATTTTATTTGCAAAAGGCAAATCTTAGAATGACACTGACTTAATTCATATGTTTGTGGCCCGGCAAAATAATTCATTGTGAAAGCTATGTGATACACTTTGGTCAGTTAATTCAAGACTATACCGCCCTGAAACTACTGAAAAATAAATCTTAAAATCATTTGAACATGTGAGCAAAAGACAGATGACTGTGATTATGCTTTTGAAACTTGAGATCAGTAGAATGACTTCACTTGTTCCGTGCCTTTCGGACCTGCGATTCCTGAATTCCTGACCGTACACATCATATATAAGAAATCCACATGTTGGTTGCTGTGTGCATTGAGCTTTTAACATTAAACCATAAAAAGTCTCTATGGACAATATTTTAAATGCATTGTAGAGATTATTTGTTCGGGCATGCTACTCCGTAACGGAAAATACTCGCATTATTTTCGAAAAAAAAAAGAAGTAACTGAAACTAGTCGAATAAGGTCATTTAAGAACGAATTATCCATTTCAATAAGAGTCCTCGTTAATTTTGAGGAGTAGTTACTTCTCAAACAGTTCACCGTTTAAAGCATATTATTTGATTCTATATTGATCACAGCGAACACTAAAAATTTTTACAGTGGCACTGGAAAGCAGTGGTTAATCATACGTTACGAACACTTTTTTGAGTGAAGTTAAAAACTGAAACGCTGATAGCTTTGTCTTTCTGCTTCGAAGGTAGTTCTTCAGCATCTCTACATTGCCTTCGGCCTGAGCCTTAGATGCCTAAAGGCCATTAATAGAATTTAATTTCATCATGTACATCTTTGTCACTCTTTGACGATAGAAAGTTAAAATAATCTACAAAGAAGATGGTACGGTGACCATACGTCCCGAATTTTCCGGGACAGTTCCCAATTTTAGGGTTATGTCCCGAAAAATATATTAATAGTTCCGAATTTCATGAAACAAGGGGCGATATAATTTAATTTGATAGGGACTTCTGAAGTAAATTTTATATTTATTTCGTTCTAGTAGTTGTAATTCCTTCAAAATGTTCAATACTAGCTTCGAAGCTGCGAAGAAAAAAAAAATGGAGAGAAACAAAGCGTCAGCATCTGAGGCAGCAAGCGAATACCTGCGTTCGTATTGTAACTTTAGTTTATATTCGAAAAGGCATCTTTGTACAACTCCCAGGAAAAGAGCTTTAAATAAAGATAACTTAAAATTAACATTATGTGTGATTTGCAGCTCTTGAAACAAAAACGGGTGCTTTTTATAAGAACTGCATTGCATCAGATTACAATTCAGCAGATGCTCGTCAAGCAGTGGATAGGAAATATTTTCAGGGCAGTATTATGGTGCAGCTTATTTTAACAACACACTGGAATACGAGAAAGGAATAACAATAATTCTTATTTTCAAACATATTATTTTAAGGGAAATTTAATCTCCCCCCACCCTCTCTCTCTCTCTTGAGGTTCAGGTTAAAGTTTCATTTGGCGAGTACGAATCAAGTTGTTTTCAGCTCCCAAAGAGATGGAAGAATTGCAACTTTTATTAAGCTTTAGAGAGTTCTTTTCCAGTGCATTTGCTGCATCCTTGTTTCTGTCGAATGGATGACGGTAATCATTCCACACTTCACTGTGACTTGGATTATTCCTGAGAGACTTTAAAGAAGGGAGGATTAACGCAAAGGATCAAACTTCGTCGGAGTAACAAGAAAAGTTTGTTAGAATTTTTAGTCTTCGTTGTGAGACGCTCATTCAGAAGAGGATATTTACATTGAAGTTCGGCTACTCTTTAGTTCAACAAGAACCTGAAATTCCTTTACGCTACCACCTTTTGTTTTCTGACTTTTTGTTCTCCTAGTAACGTTGGACAATATCCATCTACAAAGAAATTAAAGTTATGCATTGTCGTTCTTGTATAAGAAATATAAACTCATATGAATCCTTATAAATAGTTGCTATAAGATAATAATTAGTTATACTCTCGATACACTATGGCAAGAGCAAAACGAATCTTTATCATTAGTCCAACTCTACTTCATTTTAGAAATACGGGATTTCCAACTTTGAGTCCAAAATCGGCTAATTACAGTTATAAATCAAATAGATTTGGTGGCAAATCATACATCATGCATTAAAATTTAATTTAGTTTCTAGGAGTTGATTTGCATTAATATGATAGATATTAGGCTTTACAATCTAAATCTTTCCGTGCCTTTCATCCGGTTCATAGTGTTGGCAGCCTACAGTAACATGTTATTTCTTTTAAACATCACTCACTGCGTCTGTTTCCTGAGTACTTGGTATACTGTAGTTATCATAATCATAATCATGTTTGCAACTCAATGGGAGGGGCTGCGTTGCTACCTATGTTTCTTTGCTTTCCGGTACAGAAATGACCGGTTCTTTACACACAGAGTCACGGTTGATGGGAAGCTGTCCCTGCAGCGGAACTCAGAGCGTCAAACTTTACCTTTCTGAGCCGCCTTTATTGACGTTACAGAAATTCATCACAAGGAGGTGATGTTAAGTGTGTGGTAGGATGTCAAACGCATAATTCACTGGGAGGTCCTGGAACCTAAATAAACCATTAACGGCAATAGTAAGAGTCGGATTAAAGTGAGGGCTAAAAGGGCCCTGACAATGGAAACAAAAATCATAACCCTACTAATACGACCACAAAAGGAAGATAATAGAGGCCCTAATACTCAATTGTGCCGGAGCCCTAAATAGCTTAATCCAACTCTGCACCTTCTACTGTCCATAGTTGGACAGACCGCTAGCCGAATTCTGATCGAAGGGGTCAGTCATGTCTTGGAAACCTCCAAGGAGTCATCATCCGCCATGATAGTACAAGGCCACTGCTGCCATTACCACTCAAAAAATTGATGGACTTTGGTTGTGAGGGCAACAATTCCCAACCCTTTATCAAATCTGAGAAAGTTTTAAAATTGTACATTAAGACAACTTCTCTTATCGTGTTTATTTCTTTCGTCACTAACTCAT